>QKMV01002874.1:0-12409 GCA_003287335.1 Lednia tumana
AGCGAAACGTTGGCAGTTTAGTGTCAGTTAAGTTTTCAGCAGTTTAACCCAGTTATTAACAGTTTTTTTAAAAATCGGTGAAACAGACTCGTAGACAACGACGTTATTATTGAGGACCGACACCGTGACCAATTCCACGGGGCAAAGAGTCGTGTGCGTCGTTAAACACTTCATAACAAATCAATATAATGAAGAGTATATGGCAGAACTGTAACTGAACTGCTCGTCTCAAAACAATGCATGAAAAAAACATTCCGTTTGCGTACCTAACAGCCGTAGGCACTAGGAACTATAATTGCTTTTTAATGCGACTTACGAATAGCCAGAAAGTGATTTCAATTTCATCTTGTCGACGCCTCAAAGCCGGAGTGATGCCTGGCTAAAATCTTCTGATGGCTCTGAGCTTAATTACTGTTTGTTTTCGTTTAAAACTTTTACTCTTTTTGACCATTTATGTCTTTAGGGACTTCAATAGCAGTTGTAAAAAAGTTAACTAATTCCTCGTCTTGTCGGTCTATTGGCGTTTCATTACTCTTTCTCCAACTTTTCTTTCTCTTGTTAATTTTTCTCCACGTGATCTGTGAGAAGTAAGTTGAGTTGTTCGTCTCGTTTTTTGTGTCGACATTTTTTTCAATCTCCTTCCTTCCCCCTCACTTGCTACATTTCTCATCTTATATTTTTATTAATACATTTCTTTCGTCGGCCAATATTATTTTCCACGTCATTTTTCAACCTTTTCCTCACGGAGGTTATCTTTTTTATACTGCTTTATTATCCGCACCGTTTTCCTAACGCTGCTTTTTGTCCCCACTTTTCCAGCCCATCTGACATTCCGTGCGTGATTTCGCCCCGGCTCACGCGAAAAGTTTCGTGTCAGAGCCAGATCCACGATATTTTCATGTTGCATTTGTTTTTGGGAAGCTGCGTTCGCCGTGCGGGTAGGGAATAACAAACGTGGCAAAAGAGCCCCGACGCAACATACATCACCGTGTAATGGTGTTGACCTCCGGGGCAATAGAAGTGCGTGTTTTGTGTGCCACTGGAGCTTTCTTTGGGAGCGCACAACCGACGTTGGCGTCCGCGTCGCCAGCGTCGTCTGGAGATACTTCTTACGGAGGCTGTTAAATAATTAGTGATCGAAATATAAATCACAGATGTAAATGCAAGCATTGTGAAGCTTCTGACTCTATGTAGGGTGCTTGCACCAAACGCGAATTCTGCTGAATCACTTTGCATGCTTTCGAAAAGGATAAACTGCTGCGCGATTTTCAAGTATGCTTAAAGTCTCATATATTTTCTACCATCGGGATGGGAGGTATGCGATGAAAGTGTTATGATACTTAAGGGCAGTTTTTTGACGGATATCCGTGCATTGCGCTCACTCGGGCGTTATCAATATTAATACATCACATTCATGGCTCTAGAAGGCTCGATTTCGACAAGCTGAACGTGGCCGTAAAAAATACATTAAACGACCGCTAGGTTTTCTGAAAATCGTAAAAATTCAAGGAGAGTTGCGAAGTTAAAGAACGATAAACGAATTTATATTGTATACTCGTAAAGGCGAATTTTACTGGCGGTGTCTAACCGAAATTTGATTGATGATCAGCCATTATATAGTTATTTCATCTGCGCAAACACACGCACGTGCAACGCACTGCAAAAACAGAGCACATCATCGAGATCGGTTTATGATTCAGCAAACTGTCAGGTGCGGATCCGCAGCTTCTGTCACCTGGTCTTATGCAAATATTAGTAGTTGACAGTTAGCATCCTGTGTGCGTAAATCCACCCCGCTAAATGCTTGCACATCGCGTTTAAGGAGGAAGTTGGCCGTGTTGGGCTGGTTTCCGGTTGTGTCGTCCTCGCCCACTCGAGGGTTGCCTATGGCGAGGGGTTGGAAAAGAGAGAAGTGTGGGGCTGATGCGACGGGCGAATGTCACGCATCAACTCGGTGACAGCTATAGTCACATAAATCGAACTGGGATTGATTTTTCCCAGTGCGCGGATTCTACAAAATTTTTCATCAGTGATATGTTTGATGAAAACCAGCGCAGTTTCATTACATTTTCCCATGCGAAAATTAACTTCGAATGTATGTCATACGTTTGATGGCCACGGAGGCTTTTCCAGTGAAACATTACAGGTTCCAGTAGTCTGTAACGCTCTATTATGGAATGATGATAGTTGTAAGAAGCGATTACTGTGGCAAAGGGTCTTCCTGGGGTTATTCTTGTCCACAACACTTTTTTTTTAGAAGCTATAGTGCTCTCAAAAAACCTGTTAGTAAATGGGTTAAACTGCTGAAAACTTCTAACAAACAAACTGCCATCGTTTCGCTAAATATATTGAAAGCTTTCTCGGGGCGATTGATAGTTTTTGAAAACTAGTGCGGAAATTGGACGGAAGACATCAGTCTTAAAAATTTAATATAGTGCTCTCTTTTCACAAAATGTTGCAATTCGTGTCTATTGATGAGGTGCTGTCCTCAACTCATTACAACTTTATATTGTTCACAACTCACTGTCAAATAGACAAAGATCGGTAAAGAAATGTACTCGTACTTACCGCGACACATGACGTTTATACTTTTTAAGTGTGACAAATTCGAGTTGGAAACTCACCCTAATTGGTTCTCCAGACAGAGCCAAGTCCAACATTAATAATTATATACGCCAGACTTTGCGTTTGTTCTTACGTGTCACCAGGCGAAGAAGAAGGCGCTGTTCCACATCTTTCTTTCTTGTTTACAGGAGCAAGCAAAGAGCTCATTAGCAAGTAATGTTTAGTCTCAAAGACACAACTACAGGTAAAATCGAGCACAAGTGAGAATATGCTACTGACAGGAGGACTAGTTCCGGTCCGTGCCTTTAACACTTTTGTATTTAATTTGCACTTGCCGAGGGCAGGGTGTGTGTGAGTGTCTTCGCGACACGCTGCTTTCCTGTGCTGGTAATGTTGCATTTGTTGTTTTGCCGAAAACAACTTCACGGCGTTGACGTGTGTTATTGAAGGGGTTTTAAAGAAAACAAACCGCAACCTTTCCAATTAAAAACATACAAGATGGCGGATTATTTCCTTTTATTTTAAAGCATTTCTAAAACCGAGCTCTTCAGTGTGTCTCACATGTTAGCTTAACAAACTTAATTAAGAAATCTAGATTTGTAAATTTCCTACGGCTATTCAGCCCCACTACGGAGCAATTGAATAACCACATCTATAAACATATATATAAATACCATATTCCGCATGAAAAAATGTACATATTTTTATGTCGCAAATATTATATGCAAAGCTTTTGAAATACGATACCACACTAAAAATGTCAGGTATCTCGTTACCAGTTGTCCGTTAAATACAAAATCTCCAGTGCCCTCACATCCGTTCACTCTGTAACGCAACGAACGCACCTGAAATGGATGATTTAATACAAACGCTCCTTAGATTTTCTTGCCTCGAAAGGCGTATATCTCGGTTCGTTAATTTTCCAGTTTAAAATTGAATTCGTGATATAAATATGATAAATTATTTTAAAGTGGTGTTTAACGAATAAGTAGCCTGCATGGCATGTGGTTTGCTATAACGTGCACGGGTGCGAGATTTGGATGCATCGTGATGGAGCGCTGTTTGGTTTATTTGGAGCCGAAGGTGACAGCAGATCACAATTTGAGTCAGTGAGCTGGCTGGCCTAGAGGGCGAACCTCCGCCACGCCGGGGATGGAAAAGTTGAGCAATTTGTTGGTAATTAATTTACGTAACGAGCAGCTAATGACTTTATCCCATGAGCGAATCGCGCGTGCGTACCGTGCAGCTACCGCGAGGAAACGAACCATGCACACCATAGGGGCCGGCGCGGCTGGCCAAGTTATTGGATTCACATTATTACTGCACAGTGCTAGAAAAACGAAATAACATATCATCACGATAGAAATAAATGCATTATTAATTGTAATAACATTTCTCTTATTTGAGTGGATGCGGTGTGGAATACGTATCGGATTGCATCTCATGAAAATGATATGCATGCAATTATCAAAACGCCTGCGGTTTGGTCGGTCAGTCGAATGAAACATCAAATCAATTCGTGCATTTATCGCACTCTCTTTTGTTGTGGTCTTGCTCATCTGCACGAAGCTACAATCGATTCCGCGGAACAAATTCTTAGTTCGCAAGTCGCAACAAGTTAATGGCTTTTAGCCTTTTCGGATGAGCCGCGCGTTTGGCTTCGAAATACAATTGCTAATTGTTTAATTAGTTTGGCTCAAGTTTGTGAATAATTTGATAGACATATAACTGCTTCTGAGCTGTATACACAGTCCATGGTTTATTCTATATCAAATAGTAACTATGTGTCTAAAAACTGAAACGTCGCGATGGAATGCGCTGGGGATGCTGGGAGTCGGATAAATTATGTACTTCTTTTCACTCCCTTACAGATAATTAATACTTGTTGTGCGTGTATGCGTGTGAGGTGCTTCTGTCTTCAATGGTGCACAGCATGTGCATCACTCACTGCTAATAGCAACCAGTTGTGTTTCAGTTTCACTCGCGAATAGACGAGGAGTTTTGTACCACGAGGTCCACTCTAATTAATTGCATCGTAATTAGATTCGTGACCAGATTGCATAAATATTTCCTATGTAATTATGATCAACAAATCCGGGTTATATTTAACTTGTGAACGTTCGTGCGTGGAATTGGAATCGTGCGGATTAGCTGTAAATCAATATTCATCTTTGTAAAAGAAATGATTCTAATCCCTTTCAACCCTTCGCGGAGGTGTTTTCTTTGACGAATATCGAAACGGAACCCTTAAAATATTCAAGAAAAGGTGGCGTCTCCCCTCGCATCTTTGAAAACTGGGTTTGTGATGAAGAAACGGGTTGTCATCATTTTTTGGCGACACAAAAGTTAAAAAGAAAATATTTATAATAAAGCACATGCATTCGTATTGAATACATTAAAAATAGTACTTACATATACAAATTCGCAGTCCACAGTGTTTATATATATATTTATAAAATTCTTTTCCTCATAGTTCATCAAAAACGTAATTAAAAATATGTCTCAACTCCAAAGGAGCAGATGATGTCTTGAATGTAGAGCATGCTCTTGCAACTTATAAATCATGAAAGCCATGCCTGAAATTCTCACAGGACTTTATTTTAATGAAAACTTTTGCAAAGTAAAAAATTTCGCTATATGGTTATCTTATGGACTTTAGCACCGCACGTTTATTAAAAATTTGATATAAAATGAGGAAATATTGCGAATTAAATTGCTCCAGAGGTAGGTAAGTGTATATACACTACCTACACAACTCATTGGTTTTGGTTTGATTATCGTTGTACAGAAAATATAGGTAATTTCAATTTATACATTAGAAGTCAATATGCTCGGTGTCATATATATGCTATAATATAAATAAAGTTATTGCGAACCTTGCAGTACATGCACACTGTCGCGGGCTAAAGTTGTATACGAATTCGATAAACAAAATGCTTAATATCTGCATAGCGTAAAATTTCACAGCCGATCGATCCGCTCGTGGGCTCGAAGATGAAGAGATTGAGAGGCACGGCATAGACGAATGATTAACTACTCGAACATAGCTCAGATGCCAACCCTTATATTTCCTCCCGATCTTGCCTTTGCCTGCCCCCACTATTCAAAACACCTCATTATTCCTCCCATCACAATAAATCAAGCATGCTCATCCATCATAACGAAAATTGCTCTACTCTTGTAGCTGCAAATTCTTTCCGCGACAAACGCAGCGTTTCATCGTCTGTTGCGGGCCAACAAAGTCGGTGCCGCGCGTTGTGACCATATTGGGAGAGAACAACTGTTGCAACCTCGAACTAGGGACCAAACTTTATACTTTCATTTTCTCCCACGCGCGCATTCGGAATTATTCATGAACATTATAACAATCCGAACGCTCTCGCGCCGCTTCGCATTGCAACCAAAGTGACTAAACAACACGGGAAAGGGAGGAATGCGTTCGCTGTTACACGAGATTCAAACAAGGCAAGCGGAGACGGAAAAAACAAACAAAAGTTTCGTTGAAGGCGCGACGTCAGCTACTGGATAGTCGTGTCTCAAAAGCACCTAGATCCAAACCTGAGGCGTTTGCCGCTGTGCCGTTTTCCGATTCCGTTCTCTAGGCTTACTTGAGAATAACAACACATGCGACAACCGCGTCGCTACTAGGAAGTAACGCGGCTGAAGAGACCACGAGATTCAAGTACGTGGGAGGGACTTTTTTCTTTGTGATTGGCGCAAAGAAATATTAACAGTTAAACATGAAAATATCTTGTTACATTAGTCTCGGTCGGTAATATTATTCTGTCGATACTGTTCGATAATTTCACTCACAGTGTCACGTAAGGTACGTTACGAACGAAACAGGCCGAGCGTGGAAATGTTGAGAAAAAACCTGTCTCTCAAAGTGGAGGTGCCGTGATTTAAGGGTTCGTTATCCTCCGTTCCCCTTCAGTTTTCACGTAGGAAGAAATACAGTGACATAATTGATCACTAAATCGCTGCTATGTAGAAACAGGCCTGTCGTACTGCCCATTTTGATAACTTAGCATTAATCTGCTATGCAAATTTAGCCATCCTAATAAGAT
Organism: Lednia tumana; assembly: GCA_003287335.1. NCBI lineage: Eukaryota > Metazoa > Arthropoda > Insecta > Plecoptera > Nemouridae > Lednia > Lednia tumana. Next base: position 6,633 of record QKMV01002874.1, read on the forward strand.
GTTTTACGAAAACCATTGTTTCGAGAAGCAAACGATGACTTTCCTAGTCGAAAATTGCAGCGGAAAACATGGCCTCATGCACGATCAATTGTGAAGAATTCTTTTTCCAGCCCTTTAGACACGCGGTTTAATTACACCCCTGCGAAGGATTTATTTCGACGATAGCTGGGAGAAGAATTGTAATCTAGTAGGTGGCATGAGAAGACTGCTGTCGAATGGCCGCATTTCCTACGCTTTACAACTGCCGTCTGTCTGTCTCCCGGTTATCGACACAAGAGTGCAGAAGGAACACAACTGTGGTGAGGGAGAAACTGGAGTTGATAAGATTGACAGCAGAAAAGAAAGTAAAGAAACAAGGAGGAACCGATGGGAAATAGTAAATTTATCGTTTTGTAGTCTAAAATGGTTTTCAAGTTTTCCCAACGGACTTATGCTGTATAGATTGACGCGGAAAGAATGTTACACGAAATTTTGGGTCAAATGCTTTCAATTTTGTCGGAAAATACAACATATTCAATACCTTATCATTATTGAGAACGCACTGACTACCGATTAGTCGTGGACTATTTCGAAGCTAATCGCCATCGCCATCGGCTACTTTTTCACTTTTAGTTATCCTCGTGATCTTTGTCAAGGGTGATATTTCTATCACGCTCGAGGCTCGTAATCATCTTCGATCCCTACCGTACGTCTCTGTCGGCTCCATTATATGTAACATTGCGGCAGCTTTAGGCTGAAGAAGGGATGAGTGAAAATTGGAAATGGCACGTCAACGGAAATTCAATCGGGTTAGTAACTAAACGGGTTCAACAAAAACTTTAAACACTTTCAAATATGACTCGTGCAATATCTTTTACAGCAGATTAATGCTGACAACGCACGTGAATTGAGCATTTGCTAGTATTCTTCGTCCCATTTCTTAACTTTGAAGGGCGAGATTGTCCCGGATGAAAAGAACGTGTCCTCTCTCCACATTTTGCTCTCAGCTCTGGAAGGGCGTATGCCTAAGTAATGTCTGAAAAGTTTTCGAGGCAGTATTCTCATTTCTCAAGTTAGCAACAAATATCCTCACTATCAGAAAATCACCGTCCCCAGAAAGAAAATGGAAAGGCTGTGTTTACAAACCGCACACAGAATGTATCCGAGCAGAATGAAAGATACGACGTTACAATAAACGCCAGACTATGTGAAAAATTCGTACTACATCGTTTTTGAAATTCAGATAATTTCCATAGCTAGAAAATAATATGCTGCCGTCGTTGTATTATATAGAACGTACAACACGTTTTAATGAAATTTTAGAGAAGCGAAATTCAATAATACGAGCCTCTTTGTTAGAAAATGTATCCATTTCCAATAGCAAAACCCTGGTTGAGACGAGTGTGTACATATGTATTCGTCTCATACTATGTGTAACATCGGCGCTAATAACCACGCAGTTGAGGCGCCGTTACGCCCCACATAATAATATGTGTAACACCAATACCATGTGTATCTACATTATTGGAATATGAAATTGAGCAAAATTGACTGTTGCAATTTTCAATATGCTTTGTTATCCTCACAAAATCCACGAAAGTTGAATATTTTGACGTATCATAGTTTGATTGACGTTAGTTTGATCGCTACGAAATATATCTAAACGAAAGGTAAACTGACTTATGATTCACTTTGAAGCCTTTTTACGTGTACGTAGCATCCATGCATTTTACATGAGGTGTATCTGACGGTTTCAAATGAGATTAAGATAAGAAGTCAATCGATAAATAGATTCTCCGTATCGAGTTAAGGGTTAACGAGCTTTTCCTAGAAACATAAAAAGATTCCTTTCTGATCCTTTGTTCATCTAGTTTTGATTTCATTGCGCTTATTAGATTGTATTTACGAGACGAGGGCGATATCTCCGTTGTCCGTGATACTCGGCAAATATAAGTGCGTGCTTTATCTGGCCATCGAGAAACCAGAAGATATTATGGTCAAGTATTTACTGTATCGTTACATGGGTCGAGCCCCAGGAACTCTCTTCCCTAGGCTTTTCATCGTCCGTTAAAAGTGCCAAGTACCAATTTTAAGAAGAAGTGATAACAGAGGAAATTTCAGCGCTTCTTGGCTCACATAATAGAGTAAAATACTTCCCTTGAGGTTAGACATTGCCACCCGTCTCGGTAGCTTAGACATTGTCGACCCCCCAAAGGTACCCAAGGTGATTATTGAAGCGCTTTGTTCATGCTGTACATTGCCTCGTCTTCTGCTAAACGGCAACAAACTTATTTCTGCCTTAATTGACGACTTCACAATAATCCGTGCTGCTCCAGAATACAAAAATAGTTTGAAATATTACACTCAAAGGTGTAATCAATGCTAAATGGCGCACAATAATAAATAGCATGGCAAGTAGTAAGGGGTTGAACTAATTTATAACCATGTTCAGGAATTAGCATAGTGATAAATGGAATCTAACTCTAAGAAGTAAGCTTTTACATGTCAGAACAGCAATCTTGGAAATAATTAAGATCTGTAAATCTCGAGATGGTGCATGCAGCTTTTCCTGTACCAAGCAGCTTGGCGGTCTGGTCTTTGATTACAGTGCCGAAGATGAAAATGTGAATGCAATTACTTTTATAATTCGCAAAAAGTACAAACCAACCAAATACTTTGACAAGGATTAAACTTTTAAAGCCAAATACACGGCTAGTTATAATTTCTAACAATATTAAAATCACTTCAAAAATACCTGCTTACTCGAGAACTTGAACCCCGGACCTTTTGTTTCCCGGGAAAATGCTCTAACCACTGAGCTTGCAAGGTACAAATCAAGGTACAAGGTATAAGGGGTTCAAGTCCTCGAGTAAGCAGGTATTTTTGAAGTGATTTTAATATTCTTAAAAACCAAATACACTATTTTGTAGAGGCGTTTTTATTTTCGTTCCCATTTTCTTACATTTTTATCGATTACTCATATGTATCTATATTTTTTGTTGCCTTCCATTTTTTAACCATCTCAACGTCTTCACGGATATATATCGACGTTCTCTTTTCACTCTCGCGTCTTCTTATCTTTCCTCCCAAGCTACTTCACATGGAGCACACGTGTTGCCGATGCCAAACTGATCTCATTCTTCTCTTCTCATGGCAGTTGGCCGCACGTGCTTCCACTTTGCCGGTCGCTGCTGATGAGGATGGGAGATCCCTTGGTGCATGACCTAACTAGGCCGCCGGATCGCGAATCTCTGTCTCGTTATGCCGAATCTGGCTGGACCATGGCTGGAATTGAGGCTGCGATGCGGATTGAATGCCGATCGCAATAACTCTTCCCAGACCCGAGATACCTATAAGCAAGGTATTTATTGGCTGAGCGGCGCGAAGACTTCAGTTTAGCATACCATAGAAACAAGCACCTTTTGTTATTTAATTTTTAAGACTCATGTCTTCTGTCTAATTTCAGTACTAGTTTTCAAAAAGACTGTTAATTAACTGGGTTAAGCTGGTGAAAACTTCTAACAAACAAACTTGTCCCGAAGAAGCTTTCATAAAGTTAGCGAAACGTTGGCAGTTTGTTTGTTAGAAGTTTTCCGCAGTTTAACCCAGTTAATTAACAGTTTTTTTGAAAGCATCTTTTGTTTTTTTCTGTGTGTGTTTTCACGCTCTGCAGGCTAGACGCCTGAACCGATTTCAATGAAACTTCCCGACAACCTTCGAAATATTGTAACTAAGAACTGCTATTTTTTTTAGCGAAATCCATGATATATTTCGCTTGTAATATTTCCCTGCATTTCTGTAAGGTTTTACTAATTTTATCAACCTGTTCCCCTATTTATTTGCAGCCTGTATGCCAAACGGCTTGGTCAACTTCAATGAAACTTGAAGTACATCTTGGAGAGGTTTTAACTTCAAAACGATACAATTTTGAGCGCAATTCGTTTAGTTGTTTCATTGAAAATTGCGTTTTGTGGTATTTTTAGAATTAATGGAACTTTGTTACACTCTCCACGTGAAAGTTCTATATTGTATTTCGTGAAATTTTCCAATGGCGTTTAATATGTTTCAATAAAAACTATATTGAATTTTGAGCGCAATCTGAAATGTCGGTCTCTTTATAGCCAATACTTTTGGAGTTTTCTTAATAATAATTTCCCGTTCCTCCTATTCATCAGCTGAATGCGTGCTGCAAAGCAACTCTTCATTTTTTGAAGACAAATAACTGGCGACTGGCAAAACAGCCACTTGTCATATACAACGCCATGATAATACATTTTTAAATATATTTCCTATATGTCTGTTTATCGTTTCAAGTTTTTCAAGAAATACTACGCTCATCCAGCAACGCGTTTATATAAATCGTTATGGCGAAGCCCTAGTGGTAACTACCATATGCGATGCTTTAAATATTTTAGACGAACTTTCGTAATGAATGTCAACTGCACGGAGCTCACCATTTTTGACCTCGTGATCTCAATAATATAGACAGGATGACCTATTTAACATAAGGCGCAATCGTCTTTGTTTTAATCTTGCTTGAACAAACAATAATAAATCACACCCGTGTTACGACTAGGAGAAAACGCCCAACTACTTGAGAGTCTTCTTCCCCCGAGAAAATGTACTTCAAATTTAGTTTTACACGTTGCAGATTAAACGACAAAGTACTGAAAGAAAATAGAGTACCCTGATTATTGCTATTTCCATACTGATCTCGGCTGTATGCACGAAGTTAGTTTAAACATGAAAAATTGTGCGCAGTGTTGTGATGTATGCATAACGTGATTTGCAAGTTGCAACATTATGTGCGACGCCATTTACGCTCGTAGCGCACAGAGAGTAACACATCAATCGAGTGAATATTGGCGTTTACGTAAATATTCTCAATATCGTGCGTCGTGGTCTCACACTTGCTGCATCCTTATACGTCGTGCGTACTGTAGAACAAAATACGTGGGGGAAATCATTGGTATCGAGTCGACAAATTCTCTATTTGAATAAATTGCATCGAAGCTTGCAGAGTTCTCCTTTTTTATGCTGGGTACAGAACGTCGGTCAGACTTTGTAGTTTCTGTTGTCGCTTTGCGTTACCTTGCCCGCACCTCTATATATCTGCTGTGCCCAGTCCAGCGTTCAACTCGATTCAACGTCCAACCTTGACTCAAGGTGTTACCATGGCACCTGATTGTTTGTTTTCGCAAGAGTATTTTCAGACTCGCCTTCATTTGAACTAGATTGGATTTCAGTGCCAGAAATAAATACCTATATGCGTTCATGTTTTCACAAAATATTTTGCATCGGAAATATTCTTGCATGGAAAGTGACTACGTTGTGTACACTGCTTATAAACGTGTAATACTTCCCATTTAGGACGTCTCACTAAGCGCACAATACAGTATGTTATTATCATTTAACTCGTCCACATTGGCAATGCCACTTAATGGCGTGCACTTAAAACTGCACTGAGGTCGATAAATGTCTTTGTTGGATTTTGCTATAGTAGGTTAAGTACCGCGGTCGGACCGCGGTTAATTTCGCTACACTCACTTCTATATGGTAGTATTTATATCACGTTTGATAGAGGCAATTATGCACTTTATTCTCAATTTATGAATCATTACCACACTGAGTTAAGTGTAATTGAAAATGTCTTCCTCGTGCTTGCTACTAAACTTTCTGTTCTATCCAGGTGCAATTCACATATAGTCCAGGACTTTTAGAGATTTTTGAGACCCTAGGTAGACATTTTAGGTGTCAAGCTGAATTTTTCAGAATATGTTCAGAACACCCCCCTGAAC
>QKMV01002875.1:0-12407 GCA_003287335.1 Lednia tumana
GCAAAAAGGGTCACAATCACAGCTACAGTATTTTCAGTATAAAGTAGGCCATTTTTCATGGCGACCATTTCGATGTATCGCTTGCTAGATTCACCAATTTACAGACAAAAGACAGCGCCTTGCTGGCAAGGATTACAAATTGAAAGCCATTCACACGGCTAGTAAATACGGGAAGCATATTAATATCACTTCAAAAATACCTGCCTACTCCAGGACTCGAACCCCGGACCTCTGGCTTACATTGCCATTGCTCTACTAACTGAGCTAAGCAGGGCTCGATATTTTGAAAGTGAATTAATATCTCGTTATAAATGAGTGTCAGATCTTACAGGGTGGTTTGAATCAAGAGACTTTTCCTTTTTTCAAATATCGCTCTGGAACAAGTGATGCTATGCTGCAAGCACAATCTAACCAGTTCGACTAACTCCCAAACACGTGGGATACGCTGCGATAGCAAGGATAACAAAATTGCACCCCTCACAAGAAGGTCCTCGAGTAGGGTGGTATTTTTGAAGTGATATTTATATTATTCGCAGCGCCAAGTTATTTATTTGAAATTCTGAGGTACGTTCTGAGGTATCACGCTAACCGCTCAACTTTTCATTATTCTCTTGAGAGTGGATTGTTGTTAGCTATTTGTGTTGAAAATACGATGGGAATATCATTGGTCTTCGGCATCTGAAAATCTCGCTCAAAAGAAAGCTATTTTCCTTGTTTAGGAGGTTGGCGAGCCTGAACAGGGCGACTAGTTTGGACCTTACCCCAGAAAAAGCTGAAAAGCTTGAAAAGCTCACAATACACTGATACTAACATTTTTATAAGCTTACCACAGAAGGAGTAGCGGTGCCAACTGTAAAAACTTACTGAATTCGTCCAGGTAGATATGTGACGTTACTGGCGATACTAATGAACTACTTGCATTCCAGAGGCAATCAAAATTGTGGGATTTTTAACGCTATAACAAAAGCACTGATCCCACAACATGACTGTTTATTTCTAGTCATCCATTGCGTTTAAAACGATATTTATCGTATTTGTTCTAATGAATTATTCAAATACTTGACTTTAATACGGATTGATGAGCGTGGAAAAAAACAGCACAGATTTGGAACCAAATATTTTCAGCACGTTGCCATCAGTGCACTTTTGTTACAGTAAGCTCCAAATATGGATGTTTAGGTCTTGAAAACCTATGGTAATGAGACTGCACAATGTTCATGGGTATTATATGCTTCAATGGTATATTGATATCAATTTATATCAGGGGTGTACAAATTACGGCCCGTCGAGAAATTTCACCTGGCCCCCTTTGTTTCGAGCATGCTTTAAGAAATTCAGTGTCATACTATTTTCAAATTTAAATTTGTACACCTTGCGTTCCATTTAACGTTTAAATTATACCTATGGGCCCACACAAACTTTCATCATATAATCGCCTTTCAAATTTCACTAAAATTAACGGGGTGGCCAAATTACTTAATGGATTCATTTTGGTCATTCGACGATAACGTACAAATCTACAGTACCTATTCTATACATTTCATTATGATTCATTACGTGGTGTTCAACGACGCACTGTTTTGACAACTGGCCCTGTGGGACTGGTCTATTGGCATCGGTGATTGATAGGGTGATGATGAGAGCGATGATGAACCTAGCAGGGAAAAGGAGATACCCAGTGCCGGCACGTAGCCTTCTTCTGTCGGAAAGCACCAAGGGGACTAGCGCTTAACGTTCCTTTCGAAGGACGGTACAACTCGAACAGTATGGGATTCCTCCACAATTCTGTGCTGTCGAGAGGTTGATGGCGAGGAGAGTGACGCCGCTGCACTAACTTGAAACCCTCCAACCTCTCTCCCGAACAGAAATGGACCTTGGTATGAATGGTCACCCATCTAACGTTTGGTCCATCACAATGTTCCTTAAGGCTGCGTGAGAGGCAACTGGGAAAACCCACCTGATTTTAAGTTTGTTAAAACTATTGCAGCTAAACCACAAGAAGCAAGGACTTGGTTAACTCCAATACAATTTGACTGGCTTTCTGACAAAATGTCTTTCAAATTTTTATAATAACTATGTTTTTGAAATTACCTCCTTCAAATTGAAAAAAACGATTATATCCCTTTTAAAAGAAGGTTATGTAAGCAAGTTAAAAACACAAAAATTTGAAATACATTTAGTCAAAAAGCTAGTTAAATTCTCTTGGAAGTTCTCAAGTTTGGTACCTCTAATTGTTATGGTTTGGCTGCAGTGATTGAAAGAAACAGCAAATCGGATGTGTTTCTTAACCTGCCTCTCAGTCCGCGTTGGTATTTACAACACGCCACATCATTTGGTCATTGCCATTCAGGTACCAATTCCATTTGCACTTCCTAGTGACGGATGCAAATTCATGTACTCGCTCGCAACATTTTGCGCCATTCCGTAATAGTTTTATTGATGCCCAATACATGTATGTGACCTGCCTAAACCGACTTATTGGGTTAAATACCCCGCTTAAAAATTGAGTTGGGCACCCCTGATTTCTATCATCCCTTTGATGGACAGTTCAGTTACGTAGAATCATTAATTTGGTCACTGCTGTTTTGATTAAACTTCCGACCTTATTAAAATGACAGTTTTGATAGGCATATCTCCAGTCTACCGGAAATAAAAGCACTCGTGCGTTTATTCAATTCTCAATAATTAAGATAAAATGAACGCTTCGAGTAAAATGTGAGAACTTGATAAGTATTTTTTACATCGTGACAAATTAATAAACTAAAACAAACTCGAAAGATTATTTGTGATATAACCATCATGGCGGTGCCCGATTTTATATCGTTATCTGCATCCATCTGCTACAGGTACACCCAAAATTAGACACGGAACGTTCTAAAAAAAACTGATTCATTCACTGGGCAATGCATACTACGAAAAATCAGTCGGATTTTCAAAGTGTTTCTTTTTTAAATCAGTATGTCTTATTACCCAGTTAAACAAAATATATTAATCAGTTTTTTTAAAACTATAGCGCGCTCAGATGTGGACACATGTGCCTAAAATTTTTTATAAGACAAGCAATTTTGTCAAATAACTGATTTACAAACTGGGCAATAGATTCTAAATAATATCGCTGAAACTTTCCCGAAGTTTCGTAAGCTATTCTGTCTACTTCTTCAGGTATTCGGTTTTACTAACCATTCACTACTTAGCCTGTGAATAAGTTTAGTAACGATAGCTCTGATATAAGGAAAAAACAATTACTCAAAACTTTGCAAGGAATGCTTTTACAAAAGCAATGCATAATTCACATCAATCGTTACAACATTTAAGTTTCATGAGCATTTTGTATAACTCTTCGTTTGCCCACAGGTTAATACACAGGTTAATACTTTTATAAAGCACTTCGTTTGACAAAACGCTACAACCAAATGAGAATGTGCATAATACATCCTATCAAATAATTTTGCTTGACGAATATAATTATGTATATATATTTGATTGATCTCCGTATGTCAAGAACGCCTACGGGAGTTCATGGTGAGTAAATCAATGCAATTATAGTGCAACCACATTCGTACAATCGTTAATTGCACTTAAACTGCAGTGTACAGTGAGGTATGTAATAGTTACGGAAGTATAGAAGCTCCCAATCAATCACTGCTATTGACTTCAAAGTGAAGTTGTGCACATCATTTGCAAAGCAATACGAGTCAATTTATGTAATACTATATGCATGTCCGCTATCAATTCCGATATCATAAGATTTTAGCTGCGGAAAATGTTATTAATTGCCCTAAGCTTTTATCAAGGGACATGCTTAGGTAACATTCTATACTATCTCTTGAGCGATATTTTTAGAAATTCGAAGTAACACATTTACATGGAAACATTTATTATTTATGGAAACTAAGAATGTCTTGTTCGACAGTCTACCTTGCATGCCTTCCATACAAGTTGTTTTTCTTTTCTAGATTAAAAGGGCTGAGGACGGCTGGCTTGGTTTGTTTGCGAAGGCTTGCGCGCCCTGATCGTATCCGACACTTTCCATGTCCTAAACATTAATTATAAATCCTAAATCAAATCAGTGAACGAGGAAGAGAAAATAGAGATACCTGACATAACTTGGCGCCCAAAATTTTGGATTTACTTGGAGCTACGATTTTTTTTAAGTACCGCATTCAAGCAACGGGTGGGAATTATTCAAGTTTAGGCTACATGCACCTTTGGGTCGTGGTTTCGTTAGTTACATGGAGTTTTTCTTTATCAATGCACAGTTTTTTTCACATCTGTTGAGAATTTTTAGGGCATAAAACGTATCAGTTACGAAAGCTCTAAACCTATCAAACGAAGTCACTCACCATTCTAGGGCATAGGGCAACTACAAAGACAGCCGACCGTCCACAATCTTTGTAAATCGTACCCTAAACGCAAGACATGCGTGCAGGGTTGACTTTAAACCTATTGCGGTAGGGGAAGGATGTTCACAAAAGTTTGGGCGTGCACGGCGCTAATTGAAAATTTGCGTGGCAAACTTTTATGTTATCGAGCAGTTTGGCAGACTCAAGTTCGATCCCCGCTATACCGCAGACACTATAATTTGTTAATAAGATTAATTTCCGGGCAATAACTTCCATCAGCTCCCACAACTTCGCAACAACTTTCTGCAACTTCAGCAGCGAATTCTACGGGGTATCGATGTTTTGGCAATTCTGTCATACTCCCCAGTCTGTTTATAATTTATGCATTCTTCGTATCATTCAAAATTAATTTACTGCAATCCCTCACACATCGCGGGAAATGGCCGAGCTGACGAAAAGCTCATTCCTCAAACGCAAAAAATATGAAATCACATCGTTTGATAATATCATCCGGAAGTCATTGCTGTTCAAAATGAGGTTAAGCCGTGAGCTTGTGACGCAAAATAGTTAACCATTTGAATTTAATTTAACAGTTGAAATTTCAGTGTAGATTAATGCCCTTCCCCTAATAATTCCATTGGATGTCGTCGCCGACCTCGAGAGCAATTACTTGTGTGACGTCCACAGTCTGGTTGGTGGTTACTGGTTACCATTGGTTACCAAGGCTTACGTTACAAGGCCATGCTGGAAGCCTGTAATGACAGAAGTGCACTGTCATAAATTATATTTCAGAGATTTATCAAAAACCTCACATTTGTGTATCACTCAACAATCGTGTGCTCAAAATGATTCCATACTTAATTTATCCCAAAACTCGTTGAAGAATGCAGATACATTATCACATTTTTAAGACTCGTGTCTTCTGTCTAATTTCAGCACTAGCTTTTAAAAGAACTGTTAATAACTGGGTTAAACTGCTGAAAACTACTGTTTAAAAAAAAATTGCAGATACATTTTAAACACGCCTGGTAGACAGATCAATTATCGAATTGCCCGTAAATAACACAGTGACTGAAAACACTGTTTTCTTCTGAAAGATTAAGCATACTTTTGCATGCTTGTTTTAATTGATGAAATTTTAAAATAATATTTTGGAGTCGTGATGGCCACGAGTTTGATTGATTTCCATGATTCAAAAATAATTACACATCTTTTAAAAATTTTCCTACATGCATGCATACAATTATATTACATGTCCCATACGGTTTGGCATGCTGGATACACCGATTCTCGTGAGAAGGTATGATGGACGACCATTCATACCAAGATCCATTTCTGTTCAGGAAATAGGTTGGAGGGTTTTCAGCTAGTACATCAGCTTCCTCAACTTTCAACCTTTAGACAGCACGGTGTAGTGAAGGAATTCTGCTGTTCGAGTTGTTCCGTCCTTCGGAAGGGACGTTATGCGGTGGTCCCCTTGGTGCTTTTAGTCAGGAGTGGGCTACATGCTGACACCGAGTTTCCCCTCTTTTCTGTTAGGGTGATGATGAGGATAATTATGAACCTGTCATTCACCGACGCCACATGACCATTGCCACACGGCGACAGGCTAAGTGCGTAAATAAACTGCAATAATCATCATTACAACATGTCCTACTAAGATTCTAATTAAGCATAAGCTTCTCCACATGATTATTGTGTCTGAGTATAAATAGGTACGTACCTTGCGATATATCGAAGTCACAAAAATCTCAAAGCTCAAAGCTGCAACAAGAAGTATTTGGATACCTATTTCGGTTCAGGGAAGATATGATTTCATCCACGAACGTTTTAAATTCTAGTGTGCAGGAATAAACTTGTTAAGTTTCAACTGTAATAATTCACATTGTACATTTCCCTTCTCACTCCGTCAGTGTTGTCATAGCTATTAGTTAGAGCTCGAAACCAGAGAGACATTTACTCAGCTGATCTGGGACAAACATTTAACACTTGAACAAATATAATTACACATTAACAACGCAGTTTTATCCCGCAATTAGGCTCATTTCATCATTCCGTCGTTTGCATCGCTGATTGATTTGTCGAGTCCCGCAAATGACGTTTACGAGTTTCCCAACTGGTTTTTCACGAGCACAACTCAAATCCAATCATTAATTTGAGATGAATCGGTTTCTCGATGTGGTAGTTTATTAAAATGTTTCTACCCTCGTTCAAACTTTTCGTTTTGTAACTTTTTTACGTGAATTCATATCAAACATTGATCCGAAGCATTTTGTTTTGATGTTGATAAAGCCGCAGATTCATTTGGTCAATAATTCCAGCCTTCCTATATAATAAAATATTTGCCATTGAGTGTTGCTTTTTCAGAAGCATTTTGTTGCAATGATTATTACATACATGTCGGCCTTAATTATAGTGTATTGCTTTTGCTAATGAAGCCAAGCCAGGTATTATTGGCTTACATAATATGGTGAACGGCAACTATAATATGCTGGACTGTTATCAGGGCATGCACAAATCAACGAGTAAAAACAATACTAGGAGCTAGGTATTTCAGAAATAAAGTTTCTAATATAAGGGGAAACCTCTCACATTTGTGTGCTATTCTAGGGTTAAGTGAGGGTGGCTGAATTTGTTGAATCGTCGTGACCTAAAAGCTATAAACTTTGAACATTCCTACCTACAAAATTAATTATTCTTGCGCTATTTCCTCCCTTCATTCCCCAACTCGATGGGTTTTTCCTACCCTCCCACCCGCAACGTCTCCCGAAATCAGCGTAATGTCTCACTAGTGCAACATAAGCTGCCGAAAGAAGGACGTTTGCATCGATAGATTAATCGAAACTAAAACCATTATATACATATACTTAGGTCTTCTAGAATGACCATCTAAAATAGCCTCAGAAACAACTCTATATTATACAACTCTGCAACGCTAACAATTCCTTTTATCGCCGAATCTTACAAAGAGGAAATATTCTGGTATCTAAAATTCAACCACGAGTATTATCAACGAGTATCAACCACCAGTGCTGGCTACACGAAATTGTAAAAACAAATGGTATGGTCAGTTGAGTCAATTACCAAAACCTGAAAGACCGAGTGATGATTAAGTTGGTAATGTTGCATTAATGGTGCACAATAGAATCGTTCTGCTGCTCAAATGAGATTTTAACAAAATACATGTTTGAATTTAACGGTTGTTACGAAAATAAAACCTTCTCGGTTCAACTGTCGAGATCAGGTGACAAATCCTACGAAAGCGCGTTTAGTGTTAGCGAATCACGTATACTGATTGATAATGCATTGCTGTAATATATTATTATTATTGAAATTGTAAACATACATACGTACTGCCTATGTTCGAAGGAAAGATTATACCAGCTGGTTTGTATGGGTTTGCCATTCAGTCACGGTACTTAATATTTTGTCACAGATAATCATTTTCTTAGCTCTGATTAATCGGTTATTAATCTATTGAGCGCACGGCATAATAAATGCTGTTCATGAGAGACCGATATAATACGAATACTGTCTGGGGCATTTTATGGAATCAGATGCTACTGCATGAGTATACCCGATCCACAAATGTTAGCGTGTATTGAAAAAAAAACACAAATTGGTTTTTATTTTAAGCCCGTTTCCCAGTCGTTAACAAGTTTAAAATTGATTAAATGCATAGAATTTAGGTCGATTTTGATCGGATGAGATTTTGGCCACAAGCCAGGCCTTGAACTTTGTTGGTGCTTTTATTGATAAGAGTGCATTTCCATCTTCAGTTTATGTACTGAATCCAGGATATCAAGCACCAAAAACCGCTTCGTCGACTGATAAACCGAATGCCTGCACAGGGCCCTGTGCTCGGGACCCTAAAATATGTGTTTAGAAAAATAATGAAGGCGAAGACGGAGGAAATTGGTCCAAGACGAAGATGAAGTACGTAGTTAATTACTTATTATCGTTGGGTAGTGCTGCCCGGGCCTGCCGGGTGCTCCACTTGGCCGGTACCGTGTCTTTTTTGTCTTCTGGTGATTCCCTGCCTTCGTATTTTGCAATAGAAAAAGAAATAAATGAAATTCAAAATCGATATTTTCTCAATTAAAACATTTCACTTGATAAAACACATGCTTCTTCTTCGTTGTATTAGAAATTACTAAATAAACATTCGTAGTCTTACGATTTTATTCGTTTCTTCAATTGGGGTGTACAAAAAAAAACTGTTTGCAAGGCTAGTGGGGTCGGCAGTTTCTAGGAAATACCAGTTGTAAGAAACTCTGTTAATAGACTGTTCTTACCTATTGCGACGAGGTCGACAGTAGCGAGGTCAGCCAATCTCAGTGCCGACCTCTCCGGGTCAACACTCGGAAGACGGACTGTGATTGGACACAAGTTCCATACTATCAGTGGGCGGTCGCACGACCGTGACTGTTACTCCAAATCCAGCAACTACTTCCGTTTTCCCTGTGTCCGTTTTATAACAACTGATATTTTTATTACAATCAGAAATTGTCACGTTGAACTGACGTACAATTATTCGAGATGTCAGCCTATTAATGTTTTTAGGTTATCATTATTTGAATGAAGCACTGAATTGAATAATAGGTCAGTTTCTTTTATCGCAAGTTTTTTTTTGTTTAATTTTTATCACTTATCGATAATAGCACGTAAACAAGGTCGACTAGTACGCCAGTAATAATGTTACAAGTTATTGTTAGCGTTTTTGTACACTACTCCTTCGAACTTTTGCCTGTACGAACATTTTCGGCTTTCGGTTCAATTCGGTCACATTTTTTCCACATCAAAAACACTCGACACTATTCAAATATTCGCTATATTTTCTTCAAGCTCTTCGAACGCGATGCGGCGGGCGGTGTGATTCGATCGTGAAAACTGACAGCGAACGCGTGGTTGGTAACGACCTTTCAAATCACTGTCGTCAGAGATCAGAAAAAAACCCTCCTGCCAAACGGAAATTACAGCAAAACTTGAACGAGTTCCGTTCGCGAGGGCATTTGCAATAAAAGTACTGCTGCTCCTTTTTTTTTACACTGACCCCAAACGCTGCACAATGTAGGCGAAGTTTTTCTGGTTATTTAATCACGCAAGTTTTTCGAATACATGCTTTTTATGAAGTGCATAAAATTGATCTTTCTATCGATGCTTTTTGTCAACGTCGTCGTTTGCGAATTTGCAAACGTGAAAGCCAATTAGGTATTATTTACCCAGAAAACAAGCGCCGCGTATAATAAAACCGAAAATCGCGTCGGAACGGTTCACAGTTGTAATGAAACAGCTTGCCTACGCCCCCCACGTTTCGTGAAAAACAATTTAAATCGAATTTACCACGGCGCGGCCCATTAGGAAACCGTTTCTCACGACGAGTTTGAACGAACTTTCCGTCAGTAAACTGTGTAAACTTTAGCCACTCACAAGACACTATCGACACTTCGCCCACACGTGTTCAAAGACTTATCAAATGGAACTGATTCTCTAAACGTTCTCACACGTAAGTGTTACTCTTATAATCTTGATAACTGTTTGATCAGATTAGCCACACGCTTGTTTGTTCTGTAGGTGTTAGTTGAGCAAACACCGAGTTTATTTCGCTTTTGAGAACTGAGAGGTTAGACGCCGCCACGTAATATCCACGTTAACTCACTTTTCAAGCTGCCAAAGCTTAATTTCACATTAAACTTGAACCAGTTACGCGTAGATTTACAAAGTCGATCATAAAGTTCAGATGGCAACAGTTTTAAAAAAAGTAAGTCTCTATTTTTTCATAACCAATTTTCGTTGATTCGGCCGACGTTGTTTTTTGTAATTTTCCCGCTTCAATTCCGAAGTCCACACATTCATCAATGAGCTTCACGAATTTTCCGGGTCGTTCCAGTCAATCGCGCTGACTGACTTCCTTTTCCGCTGAACGCGAAAAGCGTACTGCCTCGTCGCCGTCGTCGTCGTCGTCGTCGCCGTCGTTGTCGTGGTCGTCGTCGACGTCGTCAAGGCAAACTGTTGCTCCCGCCAGTTGTTGCATACGGGCGGCGCGCGCGGCCCAACCTCTCCTCTCGCCTGCACTACCACCCCCACGCCGCACACCGTCTTTGTCTCGCTTGCATATACACCCACACTTACAGAATACACCCCCACATTGGCTAGGCGCGGCGATGTTTTTGGAGATGGCTTTACGTTCGTTGCTCTCTCGTTGACGGCGTCGACGATGTCGTCGTCGGGAAAATTGGTTTTTAATATCGGCTTTGAGAGCGTCTGACGATTCGTTATTTGTTGTAAATTACCGCACGGCGGATAAAATGTTTGAATCAATTTCCGCATCACTTGATTCTATTATGCTATCAAAAGACGATTTTTTCTGTCCGTAACTAATAGCGTTCATTTTGCGAAGAGATTTATTGAATCGTGGTTTTTAGCAGGACTTAATCATAAATTGATCATGTCGAGGCGTCCACAATGTGCCGTAAAACACACGTGTTGACGCAAAATCATAAAATACGATTGAATGAAACGATTTCTTCAATCATTACGCATTTTAATGTAAGCTTAACAAAATGCACAGCCATGAGCGTAAACGATGAAATTTTAACTTACAAGTAACAAAACAGAAAGCATACGCAAATATCTGTGTGCAAAATAATCTTTTGCTGTATGTACACAATACACTAGACCCAGATGAAAGCATTAAAAAACACACCGAAACCCGACAGAGCAAGCCCCTACAGCCACCCTAAATGTTTTGTCTTTTAATCTCGGCTAATTTGAACACAAAACATTTGTCACCGAAATCGAGCGTGCAAAAAAAGGTTCGCACATATGCGGATCCCTTTTCGTGCATTATGTAGTACGTAAAAAAGATTCGCATGGCTTTCTACTTCTATTCATAAGAAGATTTTCGATCGAGCCACTGAGCCGTGTCAAGATATCACACTGGCTAAGTAACTAATTAAAATTGGGCTTTTGTTATTCGATTGACGCACCATATTCGGCGTTTCAGAGTTTTTTTCGACAAATAAGATAAGCGCCGCAAGCCGCGTTTCGATGCTTTTCAAAGTTCACTCCCTTTTCCGGTTTCCGCGTGAAATTTTTCCATTCAAATTCAACGGTTGGCGTGACACTGACAGTTGATGCTAATGTGTGGCAACCTTCCATCTCTGTGGTGTTGACATCACAGAGCAATCATCGAGCGTCAGTCGCTGGATTGTTATATTATGCTGGTTGGTGTTTTTATGTCGTTTTCTTCATACATTTCCAATGCGCGTAGGAGAAACAGGACGACAGGTCTCTGTTAGGGACAGGGTAAATAATTTAGGATGTGTGACGCAGTTTGGTGTAAATAGAGATTTGTCACACAGATAAATTTGAGAGAGTGAAACGTGCTTTACCTAAATGTCGTGTTATTGTTATTTTTGCGCTCCGCATGGCCAGACGGATATTTCCACGAATATATTTCCTGAGCATCAATCCAACCCACTCCCAGATCTCTTTGAATAAACTGGCCTATTATTTATAAAATAAAAACGTATATAGTACCTATACCGATTATTTGGGGTAAATGTTGATCACAATCGTTGTGTGGTTGAGACTTAACTGGAAGAACATAAGGACCTCTAGACATGTGTCTAAAGAAATTGATCACCAAACGGTTTGGCGGGTTGGATATACCGGTTCTCGTGACATCACCGAGGATAAGCAAAATTGTGACGGACCAAAGATTGGATGGGTGACCATTCATACCAAGGTTCATTTCTGTTCGAGAGGTCGGAGAGTTTCAAGCTAGTGCAGCAGCTTCACTCCTCTTGCCATCAACCTCTCGACAGCACGGATTAGTGGAGGAATCCCTTGTTTGAGTTGTGCCGTCCTTCGGAAAGGACGTTAAGCGGTGGTCCCCTTGGTGCTTTTCGACAGAAGTAGGCTACGTGCCCGCACTGGGTTTCGCCTCTTTCCTTTGAGATTCATCGTCAGCCTCATTATCACCCTATTATTCACCGACGCCAATAGACCAGTGTCATAGGGCAAGTTGTTAATACAGCGCGTCGTTAAACACCATATATA
>QKMV01002876.1:0-12400 GCA_003287335.1 Lednia tumana
GGGGGGGGGGGGGGGGGGGGGGGGGGGAGATACTCATAAATGTGTGCAGATCGTTCTCGAGTTCCTAGAAAGCCCAAAATGCAAAGAACACCAGCCTGCTATCCATGTTAATAACTTCCCTCCACCGCACTATTCTTCTGGTAATATTTTTAAACATTTTTTGTTGAAAAAACACAAAGAGAGGATTGATATTCAGAAAAAAAATTATTGCGATTGGTCAACTCATCTGATCTGTGCAGAGCCAGAAAAAAATCTTAAGTGCCACAGGAGTTGAATGGAGACGCTTTGCTCGATAACATTAGCTTGCTCAGTTATTATGATTTCTATAAAGCCTATGCTAGTTGATAGACTGGTAACCATGACTTTACCAGGATACACAAACTAATTTAACAAACTCAGAATCATATAATAACATAAGAGGGCAAACAGAGAAGAAAAACACATTTTACGTTAAAACCGGTATCCAGAGGTGGCGGCTTCTATCCTAGCGACCGGTTATCCTGTATGTGATTTCTGCAATTTCTCGCAACCATTCCAGGCAAATACTGGGATAGTTCCTCAACCAAAAAGGGCATAGCTGCCTCCTTATCCACTCTCAATTCTGACCCTTCCAGTCAGGCTGCAAGGCAGGCGCAGCGCGTTTGATCTTCCCGCAAAAAAAAAAAAAAAATGCGGATGTCGATGACCCTTGGAATGGTCAGGGGGTGACGTTAGGGAGTGGGGGGATGGTAAACTCTTGCATTGTGTTCACACTCCTGGTCGCCCCTACCCACACCTACTGGTTATTAATTATTATTAAAAAACTTCCTAATGGGGAAAAATGTATATGTTTATTGTCGTTTCTTCTTTTACTTGAAACAATTCTCGAAGTGCCCTTAGAGCTCCGAGTTGTTCTCGACTGACAATCCAAAGTTTGCCAAACCGAGTGCCATAGTTTCAGTTTTTTTTGTCTAATATTTTAGTTTCCAGGAAAACTAGGACGAAAGATGGAGTTGGATCTTGCAGATATGAAGATTACGAATTTACTATTAGGCGTGCCCCCCAACCATAATACACGCCCCACTTCGGCCATACCCCCCACCCCCCTTTCGCCATCCACCCAGCAACCCTAATGTAGCATCCTAACGTAGCCCCGGGTGTCCGGCGAGGCACGGAGGCAAACTCACCACCAAGGTCCAGGGCCAAGAACTGTCCTTGCTCCGTGCCGTCCGGCAGCTCGGGAATGTAGGTGTTCTCCATCTGCAACGATGACGGCTCACCGTGGATGCCCGACTCCATCTCGTCGTGGAAGACACGCTGGATGCGGACCATATGGTCGCAGGTTAGGTGCAGTCCACTCAGCGTTCGCTCGATCTACAGTGTGTGAAAAGTCAACAATTTTCTTGGATGACGTGGGCTCAACAGTTTTGTTCATGAAGGGAGGTAAAGGCATTCGATCAGCTGCCATTTATGTGATCTAAAACCGTATCGAGCCCACTGACGACCTTATTCCAACGGAATAAAGTTCTCTACTCAGAAGACCTTGTCCCAGTCGCTACCTGAAACCAATTATTTGCCCTGTTCTCGCCCATCAACGATCTTAATCCTTCGCCATAAAGAAAAACTAACTGCGACTTCATTTTTCTCTGGGCGCAATTTTAGCGTCTAGGTTACTTCTGAACATTAAACATAGCCATTTTTGGCTCGACATTGTTTTGGGCAGCAACACTTCAGCATTTTTTCTCTACATCGCTCTAAGTCTAATTCTGTATCTTTTCTTTCCCTGTTTGCCAATCTTTTGTCTGCTTTTGGCGGTATTTTGAAGTCCAAGCCGTTGCGACGATTGTAGCTCAGAAGACAGCTTTGTGCTGAGCCATGGCTGCTTTTCGCTGACGACGGGAGCGACGCGAGTTGGGATGAGGAGAGAGATACATGCGCGTCAGCGAGCAACTGGCTGGAGCCTGTCATTCGTACACACGATAGAGTTTTATTAGGGTAGATACGTTCCCTTTCCGAACTCATAGCTGTACACCGGACACCGGCACAAGATTACCACATGTACGTTCTCAATTTATCACGGGAAGTTTTTAAGCTAATCCGGTAACTATAACATAATGGTTATTTTATCCCAAATAATATAGTTAATGGTATCATTCCTTGAAGTAGGCCTCATCTGCAATGGATGATCGATCTATCCCTCAGCTGACATTGAGTAAACAAATGCTTCAGGATAAGAGTGGTATCTATGAAAATAACTCAGCCAGCTTGGCATTCCTGATTTGACAGTACAACGATAAGATGAACACTGAACAGCAAGGTCGCATGGATTAGCCCTGTGATGGATGGATCGTGGAGGGATATCACGGAGAAGCTACAAGCATTGTTGCAATTGAATCGCAGAGGAATTCTAGAAAGGTTTCCTTGCCGAATTCATGTTTTGGTTTTTGAGCGATTGATTTTCGTTGTGAACTCAGGCCTGCAGCATGAGCAGTGATGTAGTGGTCAATGCACGCAGGTGCACGTAGTTCACCCACTTCGTTTTTTATTTTTGACCGTACCCTGACCTGTAAATCCTGGAGGAACGCAGGGGAACGCATGTGAACGCTGTGTTTAATTTATTTTATTTTAAATGCCTCTTCATTCTCTAGACCAAAATATCAAATTTTTGGTTTACATTCCAAATAATCCATACAAACTTACCACGAATGCTATTGTATATTAATGCCAGCGTATTTGCGGCCTTGGACATTGCCGGCGTCGCGACAAAGGGGTAAGGTAAGTAACTAATAAGTCTGACTGAAAGTAGACTCGCAGTAATACTTTTGTCGGAATTGGCGCTTTGCGCGGCCTCGAACCGATATTATATTATATACCTAAGCCTCGAAAGCAACCCAGCTGCAAAAAATTAGAATCCAGGTAAGACAAAAATACTAGTAATAACCAAATGTAAATGCCTATGTGTGTTCACTAAAAACACTGGATAGTATGCGTTAGTTCGCGTCAAGATGCAGAGACAGAAGCAAGTTGACGAGTGCGAGTCGCAGGCTTCTCAAAGTCTGGTTTTGGATTCTGACAGTGAGTGAAACCGCAGCCGAGGCAGCTTCCCGAGACTGGCCATCGATATGGACACAAAATACTTTTGAGGAGTTTAAGACAAAATATCCCTGGATTAGTTGCAGAATGGAAACCTTGGTAAGCAAGTACTATATTGACCATACGTCCATTCTCAATACACCTACTTTAGAACCTTTTACGCTTTTAAAGCCAATCAGCATGATTGTTTAGAAAAAATTACGATACATTTTCGATTTAAATTAGACGCGTTTTTCAATCCGTGTTAAATAAAACTACTTGCCACAGAAAAGCCCAACATATTGTCCTAAAAAACAATAACCACCCGTAATTTTTGCCTGGATCAATAATAAATATCTTTTTACAGTTGGTAGCACAAATCCGATGTCTGGAACTTATAAAAATGTTAGTTCATGTTTATAGTACCGAATCAAATTAAATTTGCGATAAAAATAATAAGTTGTGAGAGTCCATGAGCTTGAGTTACGGATTCGGATTTCTGAACGTATCACTGCAAACCAATAACTTTTTAAAAACAAAACTAGAAGAAACCTCGTCCAATTTCCAATATTTTTAATTTACGCTTTAAAAAATTGGTAGAAAACTATCGATGCCAAGGTTACCGTAATTTTATCTGAAACGCGTTGATTTGCTTCTAAATGACCGCGATATCTCCAAAAAAATCGGGGGCTGTGCCCCCGACTCTCCGCTTTGCTGGAGGAGGGTGGGAGGGGTACACCCCCAGACCCCCCTCTCGGCGTCAGATATTTTTAACGGCATAAATTGGTCCCGTTTTCTAATATTTTGGATATGGCAACCTCAGGGGGAGGGGGATGATTTTATTGCGTGCACCCAATAAAATTTTTAGGACTACATCACTGCCCTCAATTGCCACATTCCCCGCACGAACTTGGTAAAGACAGGTGGGTTGCGTAAGTGTGGCGTTCCAAAGCAAAGGTAGCAGGTCAAGAAGTTTAGGAAGCACTGATTTAGGAGGTTCGGTTTCACTTTTTATCATATAAATTACATTACAAATTGCTACAGCCTCAACCAACAATACCACGGAGCCCATTCAGGGCCTATCTTACGAAAATAATCATTGGATGAGCGTAGCGAGAAAAGCGAAGACTTCAATTCGCCTACCCGCAGAAAAAAAATCTGATTTCTTTTGTAATGTTTTTTTGTTTGTTTGTCTGTATGAACCACTTGTTTGTTTGGTGTGAAATTAGTGGATCTGATAACATAAGGAAGGGTCAATTGGAAAATAGAGATTATGTATGGGCTATGAATGCGTCCATCATTCTTAATTTTGTGCACTTGTTAGTTCTTGATGACCAATTCAGATTTCCGGGTTGATGTTCATGCCGGGAGACAGGAATGGGACAGAAAACTGACAATGAGACAGCTGCGTGCTATTTGGAAGGAAAACTAGGAACAAATCGTCTGTGTGGCAAGTCGTAGAAAACAACCACAAGCAAAGGCCGGTCACCAGGATCGAAGCCGACATCTCCTGACTTATTCTAACGCCTGTCCTGTCCGGAAGCGTTATTTTACGGGCTACATCAGTATATTATGTTATCTCATACAAATTCCATTTCAATTTTTCAATTCCAAGTTATTTATTTCTTTCGTTTTATATCTTCAATAGGTCATACACGGTCTGTCCATTTGGAAAAGACAGGTTTTAGACAGTAAAAATGGCCTTTGGATACTAAAACTCAAAACTCAAAATATTAAATATAAAACAGGATACACTTCCTACGGATATTTACATGCGGTATCTGCACTAACAGTCTTGTCTATTAAAGAATTCGTCCATACAATAGAAGCAATGTCCGATAAGAAATGTTGTAAATATTTTTTTTAGGCGTTTCTCTACTTACGTGTAGGTGTTTTAGGCTTGGCGGCAGATTATTGTAGAGTAAAACCCCTATCCCCGTGGACGACAAGTCGATTCTTGCGAACTCTCAGTCTTTTCTTGACCATGCGCATGCATGCCACCCTTACTTCTTGTGTTCTTTCCATTCACCTCTCCGTTTCGTTAGAGGGAACCAATCGTATCTCTAAATCTTTCACAAATTAAAGCGCTTCCAGGATAAAAAAGTACACAAAGATTCGTGCAAGCCCAGTCGGAGACGAGGATTCACCCATCGTGGACCGACCCTTATCTCGTTGAAACAGTTTGTACCCCACTTATTTCAAACTGACCTATAGTCGACGGGTTTTCGAAAATTTCGCCTGGTCAATTAATGATTCCAGACGTGAAGTTATAATACAGTATAAGTATGAATAATTAACCATTGACAAGTCGTGCATGATTGTTAGCAAAGTCTGTGACAGAGCGAAAACGCGGGGGACGTAAGGCGGAATGAAGTGTCGCAGTGCGAAACGTCAAAAGCATTGGAACAGGAAAGACTCTCCTGCGGCCTGACTTAGTCTTAATACCAGACCAGCTAATATTTGGTGACTCACAGAATTAGTACAATTCACACAATGGCTGATATGACACATTTATTAAATCAATATTGTATATCCAAGTAATTATCGATTTTTCGTGATAATGTACAGTTATGAAACAAAACCTATACATTGAAAGTCATATGACGGTCAATACAACTTTCCTACCGGGTTCAATATGCAGACACCATGAGGAATTATCGAAATTTTGGTGAATGAGCTGCGGAATAACTCAGCTGGCGTCCCCTTGCAAGCGACCACCGTGAGTTGTGCGAGTGCCGACTACCGAATGCCGACTGCCCGAAGGTCCCAATAACGAATCTAAGTGCCCAAGATCTCAATTGTCAGAGTTCCCACATGTCCAATTTCCCGAGTGCCTGAGTGCCTGATGTCTCAAATACCCGTGAGCTCAGAGTGCCGAAGCACGAGTGCCCAAGTTCCCAAATGACGAATCTAAGTGCCCGAGAGTCTAATTGTCAGAGTTCTCACATGGCCAAGTTCCCGAGTGCCTGAGTGCCTGATGTCCAAATACCCGAGTGCAGAGTGCCAACTACCCAAATGATGTATCATAAGTGCCCTGTTGCCCAACTCTCCGAGTTCCCACATGCCCGAGTTCCTGAGTGCCTGACTGCTCACGTGCCCAGTGCCCAAAACACCGAGTGCGAAGTGCCAAAGTACGATCACCCGCGTGCCGCCTGCTCGAGTGCCGAGTACGCGAGGGCCCAAATGTACCCGAGTGCCCGTACGGAATAGTCGGGCTGTTCTTCGTTCTCCTCTTTGTGGGCAGGTGGCAGGTCAGTAGCGGAACAAGGTGTTCTCCAGGTCCAAGTCACGGTGACAGCAATGGCAAATAAATACTGACAGATATATCGGTGAGCAGTGCGTCAGCGCAGCAGCAGCGTACAAATTGTCGAGTGTGTATGTGTTTCAGTGTTCCAGTGTTTGAGTTCAGTGCGGTAAGGCATGCGGACGCGGGTGGGTCGAGCGGTCAGCATGCGATATGCCGATGCTCCAATATTATAGTTCGCGACCGGTGACTGCGGAAGTTGTAATGTCGTTTCAATCCAAGATTGCTCGATTCTGTGTCGGTTTTTCAGCCGAGTAAGCCAACCTGTGACGGTCACAAAATTGGTAAGTGGTTAGTGTAAGTGTAATTATAGTAAGCAGTAAATACATACCACGTTCGTAGTTCCTCGAGCGGTGTCAGTTTTATATCGTGCTGTAAGCTACTTTTGCGTGGAATGCTCAAAATAATAAAACGTAAAATGATGATCAAAGTTTTTTTTTAAGTGAACCTTACTGAATTTCGTAGTGTGTATTCACTATTGCGTTGACACTGTCAATTTACGGTTCCAGTATGTTCTATTCGTCGAGCTCACGGGTTCGTCTTTTTGCGAACGGTTCAGTTTGAATGTCAGTTTCAGCAAACATAGTTTTAAAATGCTGCAAAGTGGAAATACGAAGTTAACTATGGTAGTTGTAATATTAGCCAACTCGTTTGTAGTTTTTGACTGTTGGGTATCGGCTTCCTTTCGATTACGGGTGGACCGCTGCGGGCCCGTAATCGCGACGCACTTTTACATGAACGCACACACGCGTGAACGACAGCTGTTGTTTCAATCGAAAACTTGAATTGTCACGTAACCAAAGTCTAGCTCTAGATTTTCACTTTAGACGTACGAATGTGACACATTGTGTGGGATTGCTATTAATTAGGAAAGGAAAGTGATTTTCTTCTGATTAGCTAATTATATGTTACGTACAGCGTGCCGTAGTACCATTTTCTCGAGACCGGAGATAAGCTGTTAATTCACTTATGTTAGCTAAAGGTTTCATGGTTGAAATGTTTCAACGTTACGGTTGGATTGCTCGAATGCCAGGTGAATGGGAAATGACAAATGGAGTAAGGCTACATGTGAGGTGACTATAGTGACTATCATGACTAGTGAGGGTGACTTTCACACCAAAAACAACACATGGCCGACGCAAAAATAAATTAGCGTGCCACGATGGTTTGGCTTCTAACTGATCACCACACCTGGTGTGTTGTGTATGATTCAATCAGTAAATCAGTCAGTCATTCTTACGTCGATAACATTCCAGGTTTTTAGTCAGTTTTCTGCAAAGCATAGCATTGCGCCAGAGAATATAGAAACCACATTTCCACAATTGTGTTTTGATTTTTTGTGAATTTTCGAGGGAATAGCTCAAGTCTGGACCCTAGACGACCAACATTGGGTCATATTCGGTGTTTTAAAGTTCAAATAATTTTTTGACACTCGGTTAATGGCTATTGATTATGAGTATAGTAATGACGGAACCAACATCGACCGTTATTCTTTGGAGCTATGCTTTAAATTTGTATCAATTTTTCCGGCTTAGCTACAATGACGCAATTACAGCGCGTCTGGCTTTATATTCGGGAGGCCTCGGTTCGATTCTTCTATTCGGCTATCCTGATCACGTGGTTTTCTTGATACAGAGATCAAAAAAGCTGGGGTTTCTCCTGTGAATCCCTCCTATACATCTGGCACACGTATGGGCCTGAATTACAATGTCTGGCTAGTGACCTAGCCAGAGGATAAGTATACGAGGTCAAATTTGATGTCCTATCCTTTAGCATGGCTGTTAGATGGAGGTAAACTAGACTGGACTTTAGCCAGACAAAGTAATACCGGCCCTTAGTGGCATATTTAGCCGTTACCCACCAAAAAAAAAAAACGTAAAATACAACTTCAAAAAAACCGAGCATTAGCTCGAAATTTAGAGAGACAGGCAATTTTAGTTAGGCTAGCACAAGCCTATGAAAACTGCCAAATTCTAGATTTTTCGCTAGGGGTGGGGTGATCACCCAATCAAAAGATTCCCATCTCCCAGATTCTCCCATTAGAAATCGCAAAGTGGATTTTTTACCTCTAATGTCTACGGGTAGTTTTAATAAGAAAGGATATTTCCTTATCGCTCGATCATCTTTTATGAACATGAAAAAACCTGCTTAGTCGATTAGCCGTAATCAGCTGATGACCAAAGGTAGGCACTTGTCTTATTTGATGCATGCTCCTGGGCTATTCCCGCGGTGATCGAGTCGCCGCGCGTGCCTGCCCAAATCTTCGACAATTTTGTTAAATTCGTGGAATTTTGAACATTTTTTGTAAACGGTTTTTGACTAGCCTTAGGCAACCAAGCCTCTATGTAAATAATCATTTAGCGGGAAGTTATCCTTTTGAGCACGCTAACCATTCACTCATTCGCCGAGTCAGCTGATCAAGTTGCAAGTTTGCTGATCAAGCTGCAACTGCAAGCAAAGCATTTACGCATTCCGCGATTCGAAATCACCAAATGACTACTAACAGCTGTCCAAAGGTGCAGACTGGCCCAGTACCTAAATCTCCTATACCCAAATCGCCCCGAAATAACCTACACCCAAATCGCCCTGAAATCACCTATACCGAAATCGTTTTCCGATCCCGAAACCTCACAGGGCTCCGGGGTCAATTGCGTAACATTTTTGAAAAAGATGTCGCTTATTTACTATCTAAACGAGTTAAAAACGAGAAAACGAGAAAACGAGAAAACGAATGAAACCCAGATCTATGCCAGCCAAGAAAATAATACCAGATATATCTACAAAGTAAAGCCACTTGGATTGTGGCTTGTGATTAGCCTATCTTACCTGGGTAAACTGGAAAGCCAACTTGTAACGGGGATAACTGGGATTTGTAACGAATTGTCATTGGCATTTAACCCAGGCACTAGCAGGTAATCGGAAGTTCGCGACCCAAGTGGCTTTACTTAGCTGGTGTATCTTTTCTTGGCTGGAATCGGTCTATCACCCCGTGTGCTCAAGGGCGCATTTTCAGATATAGCTGCACGAGGGCGTACCGGGCTGTCTCCACTCCGCTCCACTTGCACAGGAGACCGATGCTCGCATCTATTTCACATTAAATAAGCTTCGCTGTGTTGGGAAACGCAACGGAAAGATGGCGGCAGCACGAAGGCCGAGTTGAGTTGATAACGTTTAGGCACTTGCACTTTGGTAATGGTTTCGTGGACAAGTCTGATATTTTTATTCCTGCGTTCAATAGCAAACGGCTGACATTTGAGTAACTAAACTTTGAGCCATCAGAGCGCGTATGCGAGCGCTGGGCTTCCCACATTTCTCTTAAATTACAAGAAACGGGTCGAAGGTCACACAAGGCACAACAGGGAACAATTAAGCAATGGTCAGTATAGTTTATTTCTCTCGTCACGCTTTTGGTTCGATTATTTGGTGTGTAACGACACACTCGACTCTTAGCCCTATGCCATTGGTCATTTAGCGTCAGTGAATGATAGGGTGATGATGAGAGTGATGATGAACCTAACACTAACAGAGAAGAGGGGGAATCCCGTGCTCGCATGTAGCCTACTCCTGCGAACAGCACCAAGGGGACCGCCACATAACGTAAGATAAAACTCGATCAGTCACTTGTCTGCGATGTCTAGTGGTTGATTGCAAGAGGAGTGAGGCTGCTGTTCAAGTTTCAAACCCTCTAACCTCCCGAACAGAATAAAACTAGGACTTGGTATTAATGGTCACCCATTCAATCTCTGACCCAGCACAATGTTGCTTATTTTCGGTGATCTCACGAGAGCTGGATCTCCAACATGCAAAACTGTCTGGTTCGTCTTGGTGGTTGAATGTACCTCGTGAAGCCTCGTCAAGAAAAGCCTAGAAGCTTTAACCCAACTTATTAATGAGCACAATGACGTGCATAGTGTGAAATATCAAGGTGCTACTTGCATGAGTGAAGTGCGCATATCGTAATCGAAATACATTTGAAAATCGGCCCTCAGGCAGACCCTGGTTCCCCTGTATAAAAAATACCATTTACCAAGAGGTGTGCCAAGCCAGCGCTCGAGTACAGCTGAGAAGAGAATCTTGGTAGAGGACCAAAAGTGGCTCTGATACCCAAGAAATTTGTCAACTGTCCGCTGAAAACCAACCTTGATAAATGATCCCTATTGACGATTTCCTCCTACGCAGCTGGCACAGATTATCCGTCGATTTTTATTGAAAGCAAGATCTGCTATCCACCAATACTGGCGAAGTTATTTCTGATATACATCTAAAGCGCACCAAATATGAGACCCGTATCCGTATTATCGAGTCCTGACCCCATAAAGCGTACTAGCTTACTATCGGATCCAGTGCACCACTACAACTATCTACCCCTAAAGGTGTGAGGAAAATGAAATTTCTTGAACGGCCTCCCGTACGGCGTACGGGTCGCTTGACCTTGTCGTTATTGTTGTTTGTTGGGCAGGTGCCTACTAGGCACCACGCAATAAAATGGCACGCACCAAAGCCTCTAAATCTATACTATATCGTAGTTGCGCCATCGTATGACGTTTAGGTAATTGATCAGCTGTTGAAATTGACATTTGACATTTGATCGACATTTGAGAAATGATTTTCTTTTCGCTTCCAATAAATTGGTTTGATGTCACCTTTCAGGAATCTTTTAGCAAAATTAAAAACCTTTCAGAAAACTAAACTCGGCTATCTTCTCTATGAAAGGTATGAAAAGTCTAACGTAACGTTGGGCTAGAGTTTGCGTGATCACAGTAACGAGCACAGCCATTGGACCAATCAGAGGTTGGGAATATGGATGCCATCTTGAGTGTTCGATTTGATTATGTGGTGTTTAACGACGCACCATATTGACAACTGGCCCTGTGGCACTGGTCTATTGGCGTCGGTGAATGATAAGGTGATGATAAGGGTGATGATGAACCTAACAGGGAAGAGGGGAAACCCGGTGCCGGCACGTAGTCTACTCCTGTCTAAAAGCACCAAGGGGACCACCGCTTAACGTCCCTTCCGAAGGATGGTACAACTCGCACAGCATGGGATTCCTCCACTAATCCGTACTGTCGAGAGGTTGATGGCAAGGAGAGTGAAGCTGCTGTATGAACTTCAAACCCTCCAACGTCTCTCCCGAACAGAAATGGACCTTGGTCTTGAGTGTTCATTTTGACATCGTGGTAATCATCATGGTGAGATGTTCGCTCGACTTGAACAAAGGTGAACAGGAAGGAATACCCCATCTTTCACGAAGGCCACACATATAATGCGGCGTGAAGAACACGTAGTTTCTACACTTTTTGCGGACTTAGGGCCTGAATTACAATGTCTGGCTTTGACTCAGCTAGAGGATAAGTACGAGATTACATATTATGTTCTACTCTTCTGTATGGCTGCTAGTCGGAGGTCAATTATTCTGAACTGAAGCTAGATATTTTAATACCTTTAGGGACCAAAAAGACTGACTAAACCAGCCCTAAAAACCTGGGGGAGAGGAGAACTATACCTAAAACTTACAAGTCCTACAACCCAACCTCCTGAAGAAATGACGAAGGCACTGTGGAGATGTGATTTCTGAGACTCGGTTCAGATGACAGCCGTGGTTAAAGATTGAAACTGGGTTCCATCTTTGAAATATCTCTTACTATCAAATACACGAAGAGTTCGTACTGCCCAGATATCACACGTTTTCAGTTTCGTTCTTTTTTCCTACAATTTCCTTTTTAGTAGTTTCCAGTAAAGTGTGAATTCTATAGAATATGCACTTTCTAACACGTGAGTTGCAGTGTTGGGGATTTGATTATTTAATGGGTTTTGATTAAGAGTAAAACATCTTAAGTTATTATTTATTGGTTTTTAAGGGTATGCCAACCAACCCAGCAAAATAAATCATTTTACGCCCTAGTTTTTAGTCAGTTAAATGGGTTGTACGGCTAAAATGTTAAAATTTGATCTCAAATGTCAACCTTATTTAAATTTAGTATAATTTTTTTTTTTTATACAATCCCGTATCTGCATTACTTTTTTTACGTAATCGGTGGTCAG
>QKMV01002877.1:0-12399 GCA_003287335.1 Lednia tumana
AACCCAGGTGAATTTTAGAAGACAGAGTCGATTATTCTTTGAGAAAATTGTAAGTAGGCTTTGCAAAGAATTTTGTTTTTTGTTTTATGTTATATAAGTTCTTGTTCACGTATAATCTGCCGGACAATCGCCCCGAGGAAGCTTTCAATATAGTTAGCCAAACGTTGGCAGTTTGTTTGTTACAAGTTTTCAGCAGTTTAACCCATTTACCAACAGTTTTTTTGAAAACTAGTGCTGAAAGTAGACAGAAGACATGAGTCTTGAGAATTGAGTGATGTAATGTATTTGCTACAGTTTCAAGATAGCACTGGATTGATATGTCATTATTGAATGGAGAATAGACCACTTGCAAAATGCCATTCCAGAGACGATAAAAATTTGTTTGGCAATGCATTTCTTATGGAAATACGTTTTTATTTAGCCTTATTGACTCTGGATTTTAAGCCTTTATGCAAGTCGTCTATTAAACAGTTTTCTTGACAAGGAATAAACTTTTAAAGCCAGGTATTAAAGCAGGTTTTGTCAAGTGATTTTAATATTCTTAAACAGTTTTCTTATTTTATATTGGCAAATCAAGAAAAATTTTGCTTCTCTTTCGAACGTGTACTGTATGGAAGGGTTAAAGGGTAGAAGCTTATATGGGCCTATATAATCAAAGATGCAGGCCTGAAACTTTTCTTGTTATAAATTGAATTCTATAAGCTATCAGTGTTTAGTTATCAGTTCAGTTCAGTTATCAGTTGTTATCAGTGCTATCAGTGTTTTTGTGTTTTTGCCGTGACGCGCTCTGCATTTTAAAGATTTTTGGTCCTAAAAAGAGTCGCACAATTTTCCCACTCTAAGATTGTCAATTTCGAAGATATAACCGTTCAAAGTCCGAAATGTTTGCGTGACATCTATGCGTCCAGTCTTGCCCCCAACCCAAAGCAAGGAAAGAATCTACGTCGCAACAAACAAAACTGAGAAAGTGTTTTACGACGAGCGTTGAATTTCAACGCTTAGCTCGCTCGATAGTAACGACTTGTCGTGTGCTTTCAGGGGGGCGATCGCCAAGTCGTTCCGTTCGTCGAGCATGTGGACAGGAGGGTCGCGCTCGGGCCGTGCCATGAAGACGATCGACCCTCACCTGACGGCCAGGACTCTGATGCACAACTACCAGCTTGCCAACGAGGCGAGCCAGGGGCAGGGCTCCATCACCAGGGCTGGTACGTCGCCAGAAAGCACGCTCCTAAACTCCGTTCGGGGTTGACAGTGCAGCGGAAAATGTGCTCGTATCCAGTGAGCTTTTTGAATAGGCTGTCAGTCACTAGAGGGTATTTGGTGTGAGTGGGTCTGTAGTGAGCCTAATAGTTGTGCAAAGGTTGTCACTTGTCATCTGTGGAAAGGTTTAGAGAATGTAACTGGTAGGTAAACATTTCAATGAATGAAGAATTCACACCACATACCCTCTAGTGATTGACAGCCTGTTCAAAAATCTCATGGGATACCTCCTTTGACCAGCAGATTTTCCGCTGCACTCTCAACGCTCAACCCTGGGTTTGGCGTGCTGGATACACCAGCTATCACGAGATCACCGAAGTTTAGCACATGGATCAATTCACATTTACCTATTTCATTCAGGGCAACCTACCGGACAAACTTGAACACTGCTCGCTTGCGTGCCTCTGTACCAACATCCTTGTCCAGTCACCCTGGACAGCATGGCAGAGTACCAGACAACCAGCGTTCTGCTACCATAGCAGATTTAATTATCATCTGCCACTGGCTCTGAAAGCAATGCCACCTAACAAGGCTGGACTGGCCTGCCGGGAGACGGGGACAAATCCCGGTGGCCGGCTGTTTTTTGGGCCGCCGGGGCCGCCGGTTTTGGGGCCGCGTGTTACAACCAAGGCTTAAATATTAATAATAAGTAAAATAACACTTGCTAAATGTTACGATTTACGAATGACGGCCGGCTCGGGCCGTGCCGGTGCTGGCCCGGGTCAATGTTGCAATCGCCAATGTTATCATAATTTGTCTGCAAGCGCGCAAGTTTTCTTTAATGTGATCTAGGTATCCTATAGCAAGTAGCAACCCTAGCTCCGATCATAATATTTGCCTAGGCGTGGGCTGGGCCGCTCGTTTGTGACTCCCGGGCCGCTCGAACCCCTCCCCCTAGTCCAGCCCTTTGAGGTGCCAACTGCATAAACAAACTTACTGGTTTGATCCAGGTAGATCTAACATTTTAGCGAAACTGCGTTTTACAACGATATATCTCTTTGTTTTGTTATCTTTTTTTGAAATATTTGTATTTCACACGTATTGATGAGCGCGGAAATGAAATACAAACAGCACATATCTGGAACCAAATATTTTTCGCACGTTACCAGCAGGGCTCTTTTGCTATAGAAGCTTCAAATATGGACGTTTGGGCCGTGAAAACCATATGGCAACAAGACTGGAAGTGGATTCATACTTTGCACTAGATCACTTTGTGTCACAGAAATGGCCGCTATTCCACTAGCAGCAGCAGATGCACACGCGCATCCTAGCGAGGCCGACCGAAACCAAACATGCTCGAACCCCCTAGCCCAGCCCTGCCACCTAACAACATTTCCGTCTTGCAGCGCGTTCGAATCTGGGCGGGTACTCGGAGCGGGAGAGCTGCCGCGGCACGCCGGCAAGGCTCTGCAAGACTCGGTACAACACGACTGCTCCGATGTACGGAGTGTCGCTGACGTCGGGACAGCCCGTCACCATCGTGCAGAAGTTTCCCGACCTGCTGCAGCAGGTGGTCTTCGAGACGTGCGAGTGAGTTGCTCTTCTAAAAATATTTGGTCACATATTGAGGCTTAGTGAATCAGTATCTTGTTGCAAAGTAGTCTCAGTTTTCACAACCAATGGAAATGATACGTCTGAGGGTGACTAAAGCTATAGTTACACGGTTCAATTTTACGTTCAATTTTGTTCAATGAATCTTGACTTCAATGCATTGAACGCAAACTTGACTGCACTTGAAGAGAGCGGGTTACACGGTTCAATCGTAGCCATAGCCTTCTGGAATTGCCAATCCCGCCTTCTTAAGTTGTTGTGTAAAGAAGGCATTGGCGTCTGACAGCATCAAGTACTGCTCTCTGATCGATTGTTCTCAAAAACTTGAGCGCTAACTTGAATGGAATGGACAACTAGAAAAACAAAAATTCCAGAGTCAATCACGGTTGTGGGATCAATCCTTTTCCTATGGCGTTAAAAATCCCACAACAGTGATTGCCTCTGTAATGCTAGTTGTCCAGCAGAACATTACCACAAAATGACATGAGCTCAATCTTGCATTCAAGCCTTACAGTCAACGAATCTTGTTCAAGTTATTGATTTACACGAGTCAAGGAAGCTTGAGTTACATGCATTGAACGAAAAATTGAACCGTGTAAGTAACCAAAGCTGTTAACTACAACCTGGGCTGGTGTTTTGCAGGTCCACAGAGTGCGACGTTGTCCGGGGGGAATGCACGCAGACGTACGTCCCATACCTGTTCCTGGTGATCCCGCTCGGTCCGGTCACGTTGACCGGACAAGACTACGTACTCGTCGAGAGCGGATGCGTCTGCAAGCCCAAGTACGCCGCCAGCACAACCAGCGCAGAGGCCAGCGCGAAGGCGGTGCTGCCGCAACTGTGATCGTAGCCAAGCTGCGGCGATTCGGCGTTTCGGGGTTTACTTTTGTCGGCGGTCGGAAGCTTTGTGGTTCGTTTGGAGTTGTATCGGGCAATGAGATTGAGGGACGGTGTTTTCACCTACAAACTACTTCGGAACAAGTTTATCCGCCAAACAACTGGTGGTAACTGGTCATTAGGGTGACAATTATGATTGGTGACAACCACAATCTTGATTCCTAGTTGTTTGGAGGATGAAACAGTAGTTAAGATGGTAATATTAGCCCAATTTGGAAAACACCGTATGTATCTACTGTCAACTCAAAGCATTTCATTCTCATGTGTTTCAAAGAGTAAGATTAAAAAATCAAAAGCGGTAATAACATGTTTTGTGGTAAAGTGAGTAGGATTGCATTCTTAGTTGAATACGTTTTTCATGGATCGTCTATAAATTTATTGGTTTGCGCATGTGAGTAACGAGAAAGTAAGATAGTAAATCGCAAGAGTAGTTCAAATTTCTTTTCTTTGTTAATACAAACAAGAGAAAGGAAACGGTATAAACCCAACACAAAAATCTTGCGCATACAAATGAATATCTGGAAACATGGTAATATCCCGAACGTGGGTTCGTTTTGAACGGATTGTAAAGTGTGCTAAGAAAGTAGTTCTATAGTGATGTTTAGGAATATTGTAAAAATGGAGGATGGCTCTTTTATATTGCAACGTATTTTTATATCATCTCGCCATGACTGTCGATTCATGATACTATTATACTTGACATTTTTCAACGAGAGGGCTTTAGAAGTGCTCGCTAGGTCGACATTTGTATGTGAAACCTCTTGGAGCGATGCAGGCTATGCTTGCGGTATTTATGTTTAATTTTATTTATTTATTATTTTCTCTAAATATAGACGATTGTAAGAAATATCGTTACATTTGTTGATTAATTTCCTATGAGCCCAATTCCTAAAGGACAATGTGCATGGGCAATATACATCTAACCTTTCAGATAGTTTTTAACAAATTTTGTCAGAAAACCAGTTAAATTGTCTTGTAGTTAACCAAGTTTGGTGCCTCTGCTGCTGATCATATGGCTTAGCTGCTGCAATTAAAATAAACTTTAAATTAACGGATTTTTCCACTTGCCACTCATCTATCGATTTTTGTTGCAGAAAATAGGGTGTGTGTGGTGTAGGGGATTGTGTGTCCATTAGAAATTTATTTTTGTTTTTGTCAGCAATACCGTTTTGTGAAGCAAAACCACTCTGTACTATTCTTTCCAGATCCCATGTTTTCATTTTCATATTTTCCCTGGTATAATTTTGTTAGTGCTGCTACCTAGAGCAAAATTTTGAAAGCTAACATGCTAGTTGCTTGCTTGATGGAGAACTGAACGAGGCCACACAAAATGGCTATGGCATTCTCCCTTAGCTTGCGTTGAGACACGCAAAATCAGTGGTTATTTTCGCCGTGGATTTCTTATGTGAGCCGGTGTGACGCAGTACAAGGTAAGTCATGTTCCACAAGCTTATTTCTGTTGTTAGTTGCTGTTATCGATAGGTTTTGTGGCTGGGAATGTCACTTTTCCAGATGTAACTAATCCCGACCTACCAACGAACTTCAGTCATACAGACAGGCGCACAATTTCTTTACAATTAATTAGGGGAGACCATTTTAAATTTGGTATGAAAGCTATTTTTTCTACTATAGTATAGCATGAAAGCAACAGGAATAAATCGTTTCGTCACCAAAAAACATTCCATAACTGACATCACCACACATAAGTAGGTACACAAACACCTCCCTGTCCCTACCTGCCAAAGATCTTTGCCTATCTAGGTACCAAGGTAACAATAGAAACAACTTCTTGCCTGTCGTTTTCCAGAAATTTACTTCGAAATAAGCCAGCAGCAAACGACTCCTAATGTCTGGCTTGTGGTCGTAGAGCTATGTGATGGCGCAATACTTAACGGAGAACAATTCCGCCACAACAGTCATGACGGTAAACGAGTTACTACAGCTCTGTCCAAACATCCAAATCACCGAAGAGGCTGCAGCCAATGACAGTATTCTTATGATGAATCCCAATTCGGATTTCTCACCACAAGATGGTCAGTTGATGCTTGATCAGAACACAGGACAGCCAGTGCAGATGCTTGGTTATCACTCGACAGACATGCAGCAGCAATGCCATCAGCAACAGTGAGTATTTTCTTCTGGAATTAAGCTTCCTAATGAAACTTGGATACCTATCCTTGAACAGCCTACTTAGGCTGTGAAAGGTTAGAGCGCCTACCTATGTGTCCAATCTTCTTTCTTAGGTATGTCCTAGCTCTTGATAACTATTCATAAGAGACATATTTGAACTGGGGGCAACTTAAGTTGCGTCGTCTCATAGGTACATGACTGCTTCATGATGGTATACTACCTACCACTAGGAATTTTGATTCTTAACTTAAGTATTTTATGTCATCGTAGCAAAGCATTGCACTTAAATGGATTGTTTCCTATCCTGCAAAAAATGTGTTAGTTCCTCCGTTCTTATTGCTCACAGACTTTGCAAGAAAAAGGTACAAAAGTTTTATCATTTTGAGACACGTTGAAAGTGCCGTCAACAGATAGCTAGGCCTTCCTATTCTATATTTATAAAAGCTAGTATCTACAGACAAATGAACATTACGACTCGTTTACCTAGTTATCTACTCGAAATTCTAGAATGCACATTACCTACCTATTAACTCAACGACTCTGGCTTATGTTTGCAAGTCTCATTTGGTTGGTTTTTTTCAGAATGATCAGCGTCATCCATGCGGAGCCAGTCCTTATGAACGGTCAACAAGAAAACATGGGCATTCCGGTGTCGTATCAAAACAACATTATAACAAACCAGGTTATGCAGAACCAGAGCTTACAAAATCAAGGTTTACAACATCAAGGCTTATCAAACCAAGTCACACCGGACCAAGCGTTATTGAACGAACAACACCAGCATCAATTACAACAACAATTTAATCTGCAACAGCTGCTCATGCAGCAGCAACTGTTAAAAGATCAGGATCGAATCCACGTGAAACAAGATGCTCAGCAACAGCATCAGCTACAGTTGCAACAACAGTTGTTGCATCAGCAGGGTGTTCAACAGCAACAGCAAATGCAGATGCATCAACTGCAGCAACAACAGCAGCAACAACATCAACAGCAAGAAGAGCATAGTCAGCAGTTATTGCCGTGCTTCCAAACTGACCAAACGCTTCACAGACAGTTTTTCAGTGTAATCACCACAGATGAGAATGGATATCAAACTCCGAAGCAAGTTGAGATGATTCAAGCACGGGTTCCTGTTCAAGGTAAATTACTCTATATTATAATTTATGAAGACATGACACGTGTGATAAATGATGCATGATATCTGGTTTCAAATTAGGAAGAGGAACCCTTGTAGGTACCACAATAACTATACTCCCTCGTGTGTAAGAAGCTCGGGTATCCACATCTATTTTGATTGTAAGTGCAATGTGTGCAAACTACAAAGCGTAATAGTCCAATGTATAAAATTGCTCCTAACACTTATCCAATACCCAGATAATTTTCACCGAGCAATTTACGAGACTTTTGAATTTAGCTCTGGCGGTATCTAGGAGCAACGGTTGAATCTTCAAACCTTACCCTCAGATTTCAGATTGACGCTTTTTAGTCCGTAGTCCGTCCATTTTTGTTGTTGTAAATCCTTGTGTTTTGGCAAAAAAATACCAAGCAAATTTAAGCCTTTTAAACCTAGAAAAAACCAACCAGTTGAAGGGTTAAGGGTCCGTCCCATCTCAGTGTATCTCCTTGTTGCTTCAATGTGGCGAATTGCATGGGAAAACTATTACGGACCAAATTTTCTATTCAAATGCCGACTAGGCCGTTCATGATAACCTATGATAGGAAGCGAGCTGGAGACAGATCCCTAGTAAAACCCTTTTTTCAAATTTGTGTTCTTGTAAGTCAGTAATGTATTATCCAAATAGAGCAAAATCCATCATTTATATCACCCTCTATCATCATACTATGTTTGGGAGCATGTTTTGGCTCTTTTGGTCAAAATAAGGAAAAAACGTTCCCTAGAGACACAGTTTTAAAACTGTGTCTCACAGCTCTGTAGCTATCAGAGTTTATCTTGAACGTCTTGAGTCAACATTTGAAGATGTACGTGGTCTGTGCACGTTTTCCCTTTCGGCTCGCCATGCTATTTAGCATAGGAAATACCGTGAGGTAGGGCAGTCTCAAACTGAAAAAACTCACCAGAAGGAATGGCTACGTAGAGTTGAAACGGCTTTTGTTGCACAGGAAATTCGGCTGTCACCTACGTCCCGACGGGCACGATCTTCACTACGCCAGTCACCGTTCCAGCGGCCATCGTAAAGAACTCGTTGCGCGAATGGCGGCCCTCAAAGCAGCGGAATCGGGTGATCGTCCCGAGAGGGAATGCCGCTACTGCCGGTCAGACAGTGATCCAACGGTAAGCACAACCATCGTTTTTAGGGTTAGATAAAAGTTACATTTTGTGGGTGCCTACCTGAACGTTTCAACCAGAGGTATGTCAAGTAGTGTAAATTGGTACTTTTCGATCCGGTTAGCAGTGTAGGATGAAAGGAGTTTTGGGAGTAGTAATTATTAGGCGGGTCAATCGATTCTGACCACCAATCGATTAATCGAAGTCACTTACAATAATCGAAATATTAGATTAAAATTTTCAAATAAATCTCAGAGCGGATTTTTGCTACGCATTTTTTTAATTTGTTAAAACTACTTGCAAGTTATACTTCATGGCCGAGATGCCATTTTTGAAAATGCCACATTTCACTTGCATAGCATAGCAGGTCTGCCAGCCTGTTATAGTAATACTGTTATAGTAATAACAAGTGAACAGACTGTCAGATTCTTAACAGGCCATTGAAAAACCGGCCCTCAGAGGTTTTCACTGTCGACCTCTTATGTGCTGACTGATATATTGAACTACAAGCACTAACTGGTCTCAATACACCTACATTGACATGTCCAGTGGCAACAGCTTAGCACAGAGGAGCCCATTTTTATGATATCTTTTCATCCCTTTCCCTCCCCCAAACCTATCCCCAAGAGTGTTCACCAGCTTTTTGAAACATCCTCTCAGGCCAGAATTGGCTCGTGGGCTGCCAGTTACCGGCCCCTGGCACAAACCGGAATAAAAATAAGTCATATTTATTATTTTATCTTTGCCCAAATAACGCAATTCACAACAAAATTTTACACCACTGTAGGATGCATCGAATCTGCCTGAAGATTAAGTTGGGACACATCACTTCATCTTTTGTTTCTTAGCCAGAGACCACTAGGTAATAATTTCTGTGCGATTGCTGGTTTCAGCAGTTAACAAGTGCCTTGTGTTTACAATTGGCTGTTGATTGTAAAACACAACCAAAACATGGAGTGCGGCTCTGATAAGAACTGTTGTTGGTTTATGTGGCTGGTAGCTGGTACCGACTAAACAGTCCGGTGTGCTGTTGAGTAAACAAGGGACTTTTAGTGTACTACCTAGCTATGGGCAATAATTAACCAGGAGGCTCTATCTTGAATAAATAAATACTTGCAGAGTGCTTCTAACACAAAGGTTGGCAAGTGGCAGCCCACGGGCCAATTTTGGCCCACAATGTCTTTTCAAATGGCCTGGGAACACAGACGGGGTATGGTAACAGAAGGATTTTGTGGAATTAGAAAAAAATCTCATCAAGTTGTGTTCCCTTTGTGGTAGACTGTTAACATCAGCTAGTAGTACATACTAGAGGCATTGGTGCAAAATTGGAAGTTTTCGCCTGAAGAAGGCAAAATGTTTGGTTCATAGCATTAGCGGTTAATGTGGCTAAGGCGGCATGGCATGGATGCATGGCATGCGGAATTTGCAACCAAATTTTTACTTGGGAGTGAGCTTAGCAAACAGAAGTTCCTCATGGTTGGGGCAGCTTCCAAGATAACCACCGCAGACTCAGTGGGGTCTGTCGAAATGTACGAACATTGGCGATTTGCACTGCACAGTTTGGACAGATACCTGCCCCCCGCCAAAAATTTTAATGTGTATTCGGTCCGCCACGAAAACCAATTGCCGGCCCCTGACGCGTGAGATAAGCCGGCTTCGACCCCAGCCAACGTTCACTTTCGAACCGCCTGTTGATCGTGCATTTCCTTTCGCAGCCTGCCGCTCTACCCGAACAGAAACGTCAAGGCGAACTTACCGACCGGTTTGGTGCCCGACGAATCCGAAACGATAGTGACGGAAATCCAAACGACCTCTTCTGTGATAACATCGACTGCGTCCAGCACTACGTCCAGTGCAAATGCGACGACGCCGAGCCTATCGGCACCGACGACACTATCCAACCACACGAACGCCACCTCCAACGTGCCAACGCCTAGAAACTCACTCACCGCTGCAAACGTGAGGAAAAAACTGCCAGCCGTCTACGTCAGATCGAATCCCGCGTCGCCGAGGACGCCTCCAACCAACTCGACTCTAGTTCCTACAATAGCAACAAGTCCTAGACCTTTACAGACGATAGCAACATTACCGAACAGAGGAGCACCGATAGTTCCGTTCACCCTTGCTAGAAGTTTACCTCACTCAACATCTCCTATTAGACGGGTGCCCAACCTTCCTGCTACTCATAACTTGACTCTACCTGC
This sequence comes from Lednia tumana, assembly GCA_003287335.1. Classification (NCBI taxonomy): domain Eukaryota; kingdom Metazoa; phylum Arthropoda; class Insecta; order Plecoptera; family Nemouridae; genus Lednia; species Lednia tumana. The sequence continues at coordinate 10,330 of QKMV01002877.1, forward strand.
ACTAGCATCCCCACCTAACAAACTAGGACCTAGTCCTAACACACCCTTACCTATACTCACGACTACCCCTAACAAACAGGGACTTATGACTGGCCTTAACAGGTCTTCTAACAAACTCATACCTGCGACTAGCCCTATTAGGCCAGATATACTTTTGAATCATACTGGCGGCGTACGAATGCAGTCCGTGTCCTTTGGATCACCTCAGCGACCGGCGATATTACGTCAGCAGCCGACGCAATCGCCGCAACTGAGGTAAGCCGAACGACGGAATCAACGTGGGCTAGTCGGTGCATATTCTCTAGGGTCCGTAGGTTTTCTTGCACAGACATTGAAGACTGCATGCTATTTATTATAAAATTTTCATTCCAGCCTAGGATTTCTAGGCTTTCTTGCTCAAACTTTGACAACTTTATATGAATGTTGAATTGATCTTTATTAGATTAATTTCACTTCAGAATTATCAGGCCTCCAAAGCGCAGATGGTAAGACCAACGATCATGAAATTCGGTGGCCGGGGTTTGATCCCTCGAGCAGACAGACATTTTTCAAGTGATTACCGTTCTGCTCATTAAAACTAGCACTGTACATGGCTTGAAGTTGGTATCCTTTATCAAGTCTGAGTGTGCATTTATTCATCTCTTTTACAATCAAGTATTCTTCAATCTTGCCAAAAATGCTCTAATTCAGTACGTATTGAAACAATTAGCTAAAGGTGAGTGTACACCCTCAGCAAACAGGGGAAACTGCATAGCTCCATTGTCATAGTTTTGAGATAATTGATGTTAATACAAATGCCCAGTACGGTTACGCAGAGTTCTTGCGGCAGCATGCAAGCTTAGTCTAGTTAAAACTGTGCCTAAACTGACTTACTCCCATTATGCATTTTTGGCTCCCAATATGATAGTCCGTACGGAGTTCCTCAGTAATTTAAACTATTAATCGTAGCTCGAGTTGGTTTCTTGGATTTACGCAACTTTGGCAGAGTAAAGAATGGCTTTTTTCTGTTTTACTTACGTAATAATCTCACTTTTCGCAAAACTCGACTTGCCCAGTTTCCGCTGTACACCGAAGATACTTGCTACGCCTTCTACGTAAAATTTTCGTCCCGAATACACCTAATATGTAGATGTTGGTCCGTGCCTTGCTTGAAAATGGAGTGTACACAATTGTTTCCAAACACGTTTTTCTACTAACCGCTGGGCCTGTTGTGTTGGTAATGCTCAGACCGTGGTTGGGTTCATTGTGCAGAGTGCCGCTGGGAGCGGAGCCCAGGCCCGCCAACGCGAAGAAGAAGCGCGTCTACGGCCGCATCCGCACCAACAACGAACAGTCGGAGGAGGAGCTGCAGATGCTGGCCGACGCCAAGGTAGGGAAACCAGGAACTGAAGCCGTACGACATCGCCGTTTCGGTTTCGTGCTTTCGTTCTTTTGAGAAAAAAATATCGGCTTCGAAACTGGTTTAAGCCCGTTAAATCTGGGTTCCTAGCCCTTTTACAATGTCCTGAACTGGCACCCCTTTGACTCAGTTCTTGCAGAATAGCTCCTAATATAGCTACACAGATTTGTGGAGGATTTAAACCCCCTTTGGTTTGAGTACTACCGTCCTTCGTAAGGGACGCTAGGCGGTGTTTCTTGGGTGCTTTTCAACAGTAGTAGGCTACGCGCAGGCACTAAGGTTTCCCTAAACATCGCTAGATTCATCATCATTGTATCTCGTAAGCTTCCAGAGCCGTAGTTTAATGTTTCTGGTGTTTCAACGGTGTTTGTTCTGTTATGAAATAATTTTGGCCCTAAAGAGGGCCGTGTCGTACGCCGACAATTTGACAGCGTTAGCGTTGTCATCTTCAGGTCTATTTCAGTCTATTACAGAAATAGACCTGAAGACAGCAATGCGAACGCTGTGGAAACATCGTTATACGACCCAGCCCTCTTTAGGGCCAAAATTGTTTCATAAAGCGAACACCGTTGAAACACCACAAACATCATCATCATTGACAAGGAATAAACTTTTAAAGCCAAATAAACGGCTAGTTATAATTTTAAGAATATTAAAATCACTTCAAAAAT
>QKMV01002878.1:0-12192 GCA_003287335.1 Lednia tumana
GCTTTGACCCCCCTCCCCCCCCCCCCCCCTGGCAAGGGACTGGGGCTAAAACCGAAACCGATAAGCGGAAAAGCCGATATTTTTCAAAACCGAAAGCGTTATTTTTAAATATCCAAAGAACGAAACCGGAAACAAACCGTTATACATTCAGCGGTTTATTTTGATTTATTTTGGATTTTTAATATCCTGAAAGCCAATTAAAAATTCTAACTTTTCAATTTTTGATTCCCAGCTTCTTCGAATCGGCTATCGGCGTGGGAATTTGAAGAGGCGTTCTTAACAGTTTTACCCAGTTTAGTAAAGAGTTTTTTTGAAAACTGGTGCTAAGTTTAGGAAGTAGAAATGTGACTAAAGAAAATTGCAACGATATCTACGTGCTTTAGAAAACAAACGCCTCATAAAATGCAAATACAAATTGCTCAGCTCTGTGTAGAACAGAAGTTGGAATTTATTTAGGGGCGCAAATGTCGGCAGCCCCTGAAACGCCCCTGAGCTATAGCCCCGTCAGCCTATGTGTCAATCTGGAACTGGCTGCAGCGACAAAGACTGGGAGGGCAGAAACAAGTACGCTTCAACGTCTGTGCGATAGTCTTCAAGGTTTGTGCAAGCAAGATAATCTATAAGAGTATAGGGTACATCTGGCTGCGTTGATAATACATAGCCTGCATGGCCGCAGTTAGACCTTGTTGCGCAAAAATGCACCCTAGTCCGCTGAATGCATCGATTTCCACTGCATCCAGCCAAGAGGTCGCACCTACCTAGCGCCCCTGAAATCCGCACGCTGGTTCAGACTAGGTCAGTGTAGGCGATCTGATACTTTGCGTGCCACACGACAGGATAGATATCAGACAAGTAGATGTGTGGGTCCCATTTCAGAAACAAAAGGCACAAAACTCACACGCAATTGAAGCAGATTTCAAAAAATTGCCTTCACGCTGCTTCTTTTAATTCCCTTACTCGAAGTTGCTTAAAAATCAATGCAATTTTCTATTTAAATACGTCAGTTTTAGTGGCAAAAATGCATCGACAACAGCTGAAATCCAAACAAGTTGCCTGCTGCGCAAGAATATTGGAGGCTTCTCGAATATGGCTTAAGGCGTTTCCGTCTACGCATGTCAAAGCTTAATTCCCACTCGACACATTTCCTTCGGTTTTTCCAACAACACAACTTGGCTAAAATGTTAGTGGACCGCACCCTTACTGGGAAAAATTAAGTGACACTTGTTGTTGGTTGAGATGGGAACGGACGGGATAATAATTGGTACGCCGCTGCGAAAAGGCTCGCCATCACTGGGCTAGGAGCTACACCTTTCAGAGAACAAAGCAAATGTACTTATTTTCTTAACCCGTCAACTTGAGCGACAGAACATCCGATTAGAAATGTAGAAATAAAAAGCTCCGAAATCTATTAGAATCAGCAATACTTACGGCAGGACTGGAACGTGGCCTAAACGTCGACTATACAATCACTGGAGTACTGATCGAAGGAACCCCGGCCTAAAATGACCAAATAAAAATGTGTGAGATAGAAATTAGTCAGGAGATATGAGTCTCAAAAAAGTAATGTTTCAGATAGCTTTACAAGACACAAACAATAGGTTAGCTCGCAAATGATGCAATAGAATTCAGTTGCATAATGCAATGATATGCACATAGAACGGCATATGTCATTTCAGCGTCAAATTCCCGCGGGACGTTTTTGTCCCCCCCTTCCCCCCCCCCCCCCCCCTGCCCAGAACAAAGCAAATCGACACTGAAAGTAACAAAACTCGGTCGTATGATTCCTTGAGTGATACCTAATACGCCAACTAGACTCTTGAGCGATCTGAAATATCACACGATTATGGAGTTACTGCAATACATCAATAAAAAGGTCCGCACGGCATTGGAATAAGCAAGAATGTCAATATTTCAGTTGACAAATGCAATCGTCCCTCCCCCCTCCCGAACAAAGCAAATTGTACGTACATGCGTAATCCGTCAACTTGACTCTTGAGCGATCAAACAGTTCATCCGATTTTAGTCCATAACATACATGAAAAATGTCCGCAAGCCATTCTATGGAGCAAAACTGTACGGTTTCGCGTTAGTTAGCGCGTGAATTGTCCGCTCGGCGGTCGGTGAGTTTAGGTTTCTCCTCCGGTCGTCGGGCCTGCCGCCTCGTGCAACCTCGTGCGCCACCGGTGCCTCGTGGCGACTGCAATGCGCGGGCGCCAACGCTACACGTGTAGCCAATTCCCCCCTCCCCCTTGCCGCACATTCGCCGCGCCACGACGAGTCGACCTGCGAGGCGGCAGCCGGCTAGCGACCACACCGCACCGCACCGGCACCGCACAGGAATCGCTTACTCTCGGCCAACTGTCACGGTTGATATCGCGTTTTACGCTTAACTTAACTATGACTTATGACTGTTTGTATTTACATTCACACACATGAATGTAAACTCACGAAAGCGCACAGAAACCTCGAACAAAAACCCCTGGGAATCGAACCCCAGACTATTTCAATTTGTTTTGTTACAAACACAGCATAGTCCCACCAATCACGTCAGCCGCCAGCCAGCATGTCGTACTTACGGGGTCTGTATGATGACTAGTTTGGAAAAATTAGCTTTTTAGTTTCCACCCTAACCAGGGTCCCTTTAGGCTTTCCTGTACAACTCCAAACAAACCATGTGATTGCTTGTACAATCATGTAATTACGCACTTGACTCTAGTCGTTTAAAGAATGTAATTTTCTTTGTGAAAATATCTGCAAGACTTCTGGTAAGCAAAGCAAGTGTGTGCCACCATGAACTCGATTCGTACAGAAAACTAGCGCGCGCATGTGCCGCGGTGTGGTCGCTAGCCGCGGCGAGCTAGAGATGTGCAACTAGCAGCTGATCGGAGACGGTGACGGGGCCGGCGTCGAGTCAAGGCAGTCAGCGGCCGACCCACCACCACACCAGACACTCGCAATTGCTGTTGGACGTAGGACGTGTCGTTGACCGCCGCGAAGTGTTGTGATAGACGTCGGCGAAACTGTGTGCTGGGACTCGCGAGTCGTGAATGAACATATCAATCTGACACGAACTTTTTTATTGTTGTGCGGAATTTTAACGAGTGTTTGAGGAATTTTTTGGTATTGAATATTTGTTGCGGCCGTTTGTACAGCTTTAATTGTTTAAAGGTAAGTGAGTTATCGATTGAGATCTCTTGGGTTTTAGACGCCGGTAGCGTCCCGATTGATTGGGTGTCTGTATTTGGCACTTTCATCATTGACGAACAATCCTGAGCACACATTTGATAGAGATTTTTGTGGCTAACTTGTTTTTTCGCATCGATTCAGTTGCTTCGATGTTGATTTTTGTGAACGTTGAAATTAACGGGAGACGCTATTGACTTGATCCACGACTAAATCGTATGTGAAAAGTAATTAAAAATAATTTTAGTAATCAAGACGCTGCAGGTGCTTTTTTAGTGCATCGACAATTATACGTGCACTTGTGCAAGTCTTCTGACAGCGTCGGCCACCCACCCACCACACATGCTTAACCAGTCTCATATTTCTGCAAAACAACTAACAAGTGCTTAGCAATTACAGATAAGAAAACTGTACACGCCATCAACTAGACAAGCAGTCTGTCCCAATTGCTAGATACCAATTCCACCCAAATAACACGTGTGAATGCCGACTTCCTCTTTTTATACGCCACATAGACGTTTCTATAATTACATTTGAAAGATTAAAAAAGTGCCAGTCCTAATCTCATTCGGGCTTTATATTTAGACTTGTTAAAACATAGCAATCGCCAATATTTGCATAGGCTATAGACTGATAGTAAAATTCAGCACTGGCGGCCTTGCATGTCACCGTATAGGTGCATATTCTGTCTGGTTTCATTGTTTGGCATAAATTACGGTGATTTGTGCAAACTCTATATTCAGGGGTACCGAAAACACACGAGCGTAAATGAAACTACAAGCAAGAAAAAACGAAATTTACCGGTGCATTTCGCCGACTATTAGGGCCAATGCGATGTTGATCTATCTACGTACTACTTTTTACTTGGCTGACGCCCCCGCATGGCGAATGGCAACATCGGTGCATATCCAATTATCCACAGCAAACTTCACTATAAGACGCTAGTGGTCACACACAATGTTACCAACAGTCTTGAAGATTTGCATGGAATAAATACATTGTACAGTACATCACTATATGGGAACACATGTTGGTATTTTAGTTCGCTCTAAAACTACCAAGTCCTGAAGATATTGTCATCAATATTTAACCAATTAAGCATAAAAATAGCAAAAACATTATATATGTAGCTACTTTAGTTTAAAGAAGAAAATAAACATTCTTGGTCATCAAATTCTCTTTAGAACCTACGTATGGTCTTCGCTTTATGTTAAACAGGGCTATCAAGGATGACACAGCAATAGAAATGGCCGGTCGAATATTCAGGCTCGGAACCCGATCAGAATCCGATCAAATAAAATCACACGTGATACGTGAATCATAGCCCTCACATGTGCGAGATATTGGTAAATATTCTTTTTACGAAACCTGCAGATTTAAGATAAAACCAATAAACTGAGATAAGTAAGATTGAACCTATAATATTAACAGTCATCTAGGCCTGGTAATCTGACACGTGCGGTGTGCCTCCTATCGTGTTGCAAAACAAAGACAACCATACCTTACGTTCAAGGAAACTGGAAAGGCTTTCTCTGCGACTAGAGCGGCTAGATCATGGAGTTCACAGAGTAGCTTAGGTATTATCATTGTTCTCGCTCCCTCTCCCAAGCTGCAGTATGATGTTGATGTTTGCCGATGGGATTGGTTCGCATACGAACAGTGCCACGTGCCAAGGCTGTCGATAACGCAACTCACAACTGACAACTTTGCGCCTATGCTGTTATTTCATCAAGCACTTTAACTGACAAGAGACACTGAGTTCTGATATCCGGACTGTTTGCAATTGCATAGCCGTCTGTCTAGTGGGGCGCGACCGCGACAACTGAACCGGGGATCGAACCCGCGAGGCCAGAACGCGACGGACGAACATCCGGGAAGCGATTGTATGTTGGACAGCGACTTATTAATGGGGCGTTTCGTATGCGCGGACGCGAATGTCGTACATAGATCAACAGTGGCGACGCGTGACGCGTGACGCGTGAGTCTGTCAACTTGGGAGACATATTTGGTGTGGATGTGCTAAAACCATAATTTATACAGATTTTTTTTTTGCTATGAAATCATTCCAGTTTTTCTTCGCTTCCAAGTTGTCGTGAAATTGACTACCCTAAATTCGCGCGAATTTTATTCCGACGCGAAAAAGCATAGTAGATGAAAAAAAAGCTAAATTTTGGTAATTTCTCGTTATTTTTAGGGTAGACTGTGTCTACCTTGTCTACCCTGACGCTGCGCCACTGCATGTTGCGGTCGACGATCGACGGTCGTGTACAGTGGTGGTGTTTTGCTGAAATTGCCCTGTTTCTTTTTTCAATGGGGTAGGGGCTAAAAAAAAAACGGTTTTTAAGCTGAATGTAGCAATTTTCTGCAACCCTCCACAGTTTCTACTATTCCAAGGAAACCTATGCTACGAATATGATGTTTTCGGAAGAAATTCTGAGCAAGCACCACTGAGAATTAAGAAATAGCCCGTCGTAAAATTTCATTAAAAATAGTTAAACCCACGTAAATTCCATTAAAGGTTAGCGCTAAATTCTTGTCATTTTTTGAAACCGGGAAGGCGCAAAAAATGTCCGTACCTATAGCTGTGTCTTGTAATTAGAGGTGTGTATGTGATGAAAGTGAAACGCGGGGAGAGAAAACAGGTGCTGGCTGTCAAATACGTCCGTTTGAACGCATGTGTGTCTGTGTCCTTGCTGCTAGACTCTAGTACTAGATACAAGCAATACATTTGCAATAAAAGGAGCCGCTATCTGCACTACTGTATCATATTTATGTTGGTGTTTGCATTTATCCTCACAACTTGAGGAGGGCTTACGCTTGTGCTGCCTAAAAGTACACCGGCAATTTGACTAGGAATTTGATTTGGTGCAGGTGCCTTTAAAACACACGGATTCCTTCTTTCCAAAAAAGGTAAACCAACTGTAATCATTTGACGAATCCCTCGTCTTTTCTGAATGCCTTTCGGTCGTTAGCACTGCCTCGCACCCTCATGTACTTAAACTCTATGTTGAAACGAAAGCTAATAATTAATGTATACAATGGCTTAATATTTTGACCAAATAATGAAGAATATGAAAACATATCAAATTCTTAAGACTCAGATCTTCTGCCTAATCTCAGCACTAGTTTTCAAAACGTTAGGTGTAGTTAGCGAAACCTTGGGAGTTTGTTTGTTAGAAGTTCTCAGCAGTTAAACCCATTTACTTTAAGTTTTTTTTTGAGAATTTAAAAACATACTTAACAGTATAATGTGGGCTTAGGTATGCTGCATTCAATGAGCTTTTTTCTACAATTCAACGGTGGTGAAAAGAACTAGCTAAACCCCAAAGCACCGTCGACACGTCAAATGGTACCCCAAATAAGTCCGTCTGTCCCAAATGGATCCAACTCGGACCTTGAACCCCCGCGAACGAAACATTGCTCGGTACTACCCTACTGGCTACCGCGTTACCCCAAAGTAGATTTTACAACACCGCACGACTCTTACAGTTGATAGCACTTCTTTCTTTATCACACAAGCAAAAACTAGCCACGAAAATAAATAATAATCAAAAAGCTCATAAATTTATATCACGACTATAGGCTGTAAGTGGGCACAATAAATTGGCCGTTGATGATCAAAAAAACAACGCCACAACGTGTCACCGACCACAGAGAAAAAGGCAAATTAAGTTCGTAAGAAAAAAGATTCGCATTTTTGTTTGCGTATGATGTCATACAGCCGTAAGATTGTTTGTGTAGTTTGCTGGTGGTGGGGGTGGAGGGAAGGGGAAGGGAGGGGAGGGGGTAAAAAGTTCCGAGCGATCGTATTCGCATGCAGCGAACTCAAAATGGATTTTCGAGCCCCACATTAAACGAGCTAATAAACTTGGCTTTGGCACTTTTGTCAAAAGTTGCCCGCGGAGTTAACATTCTACACAACTCATTAACTTTCCAGATTGGGTTCATTATCTCGAAAATTCGGTGGGCCCAGGCGGGATATACATTTCAGCATCGCTGCTCCAGCTGAACTTCTTTTTTATCCTCGTTCTTTTTCGAAGCCACGCATGGAGTTTGTAATCAGAAAAAAAAACTTCACTGAATAAAGGTTATTGATTGAATCGTATAAGATTTCAGTATTTTGAACACAGGCGAATCATGCTCTTACTTATAGCTAGCAACCCTTCTGAGTTCTGATCCAGTGGCGTCATCGCCTGGGGAGGGGGGTTAACCACCCCCGCAATCATCCGAAGTTTTTGCCAAACCACCCCATTTTAGAAAAAAAGGCGTCTAGCGACGTTTTCGACTTCATGATCTCTTTTAAACTGCCTAGCAAATTCGAAAATAGCGAGCCATTCACATTATCTTTGTTTTGAAAGACTCTGCATGAGTATTTAAAATTCCATAAAACACACACATAAAATGCTCAAAAAAAATATATGGGAAAATGAGAAAATGCGACTCGACTTACGAACTTTTACAGTTTTCACAACTCCTTTACAACTTCTACCATTTTCTTTTACAAATTTTCCAATTTCTGATAGAACCTTTGAAGATTATTTAAAAGCACTTTCCTATCAAATTAATGACGAAGCAATGTAGAACTTTTCAATGCAGCAAGATGTAATTTTCGCCCCCCCATAAGTGGCCGTGAACCAACTGATCCGCAAATCACCGCTGTTTATGACCAGCACATAGCATTTGATAGCCGTGCAATTCCCGAACCCGAGAAGTTTTTACAAGTTTATGGCCCCGTTCAGCCACAGCGAACCGCCAAACCCAATCATGATCGGCGACCTACATCTATATTCCAGTTCGGCGACTGCACATTTCTTTGATCAACAAGCGTATGCGGTTCCAGGGCCCCGGCCAACTAATACCATCGAATGCCATGTCTTTGCAGCTCTTTGGGTTAGACGACTCTTAAAATTGCTTTTTCCCGAGTCAAAAATGAAGTCAACAAAAAAGAGCCCCGATCAGAAATGCAAAACTCGTGCAAAATTGTATCCTAGAAAGTCAAAACTAATCATAACCATAACCGTCATATCCATAATCATCTACCAGAAGGTTTCCATATTTGAAGCTTGCTTTAGATAAAGTGTACGGCTAGAAACTTCTAAACATATTTGGTTCCAAAAATGTGCTGTTTTTGTTCATTTTCACGCTCATAAATACGTTTAAAATACAAGCGTTTTTAAATAACTGAGTGATCACAAAAAGTACTAGTATTATCGTTTTACAACGCAATTTATATCACCAGCCTTGTTATTCCTATCTGGACCGGCTCAGTAAGTTTTGTTTACAGTTGGTACTACCGCTCCTATTGCGGTAAGCTTATAAACATTTTAGTGTAGTACTTATCAGTATGAATAGGCATGTAGCTAACGTAGCGGTTCTAGTAGCAATAGTAATTAGTAGAGTAGCCAGTATCTAGTGGTATAGTAACTTGAATTAGCCAGTAACGAGCATAGTATTGTTTTTCTTCTTTTTTTTTTTATCAGCTGAACTGAAGAAGGAACTGGTTTTCGAAAGTTCCGAAACGGGGTGTTTTAAAAATAGTTTCCAACGGCTGATTTCCCCAAATCTTCCCCTACTTCAGCGTTGCCACGGATAGCTCTCGGATTCCCATAACACATCATTTTTCGACAATTACAAAACGGACAGCTGGTTTAGAGATTGCCAATTAGTCGACCGATCGCGAATATTTTCGAATCAAAGCAACACGCGCTAGAAAAACGCGACGTCAATATTTCATATCGCGGAACTCTTGCCCGATTTTAAATTCCAATAAAACACTTGAAACTCCAATACCGAACGAAACGCGATTGCCTTCCCATCGATCTCAATCAATCACATGATTCCATTTGCGATGCCGGCAAAATTCACCAGCTGCCAGCGTGCGCGTAAAACGGTTCAGGCAGGAGGACTAACTTGTCATTTTGGCAAATATATTGAGTTTAGTGGCCACGCGAGGCCCTGGAAAACGGCTAGAGACGCCGTCGACGCCGCGGCGGATTTGGAGCGAATTGTTTTTTTCTTTGACCACGGCTTTGAGTCAAAGATTCCAATTCTTTTCTATCAGCCGGAATACAGACAGAAGGGGATTTAAGGCTAGAGACCGCCAGAAACCCTCCCTCCCCCAGACAAAGGGTATCAGCAAATAGGAGTAAAATGACGCACATTTAGCCGCTTTTGACCATCAGTTTCGACATTTCTACGTTGCAAATAATCGATGAGGCCTAACATCGTTAAAATCAATTTGCTACCCCGATAATCAACCTCTGAATTAGTTCCTAATACGTTTTTTCTGAGCTGTCACTGGTAATCAGGGTAGCCAGGTAAGTAAAGCATGGCCCAGATGGCCTAAGGCGTTTACGATCCAAATGGCGAAGATCGAACAAAGATAGATCCCATAAAATTACAATTGAAAGAAAGCCTAGATTGTCCCTTTCAACGAATATATAGTATGAAACGCGATCAAAATAATGTACTAACTGCCAAGCACGTCTAAACATGAGGGTATACCTACCTTATAAGTACCTACGCATTCTACAACGTTCGTCGCTATATCGGAACACCACACAAATGAATTGAATGAAAAACTATTCAATGCCATTGGGTATCGATTCGGTAACGCTTTATTATGCCATTGAGCGTTATGGTGTTGTGCGAACAGTTATCAATCGTTCGAGTGTTGTTTCTTTTTTGTGCAGCTTCAAGAGAACAAACTCGACTTCGACACACGCGCGTAATTCGGAAATAGCACAAACTTCACGGTGAAGCAATTCAATACTATGCGATACACCATTGCTCGTTTTTTTCTTTTTTAATAACTCGCGGGTTCTTTCTTCAGTTCTAAAAATACACCTTAATTGGCAATGCTTTGTTGATGCAATCAGGTCATCGTGTCATGCGTTCATTGACCCGTGGATGTAAACACCACCAGTGCGTTGATTAATTACAAGCGACCACGATGATGAGGAAACATTCTGTTGGAGGTGGTGGATGACGGTGGACCGAATTGCAATGCCCCTGCAAAAGGGCACGTGTGACTACTCAAGAGTCGAACCTACTTTCGAGATTGACATATAAATACGTCGAGAGTTTGTGTTGATGTATTAATGCCACCTGAAGGCAAGGACATACTTGCGACATATAATTGCCGAATGTTTACGTAAATAAGAACTGCCACAGTGTAACCATAATGATGGGTGTATCAACCGCTTTGCACAGCCTTTCAATATTTATGGGTGGAATATTCTTTCTGGAAACAAATCTGTTTTTCCTTCTCTGTTGTTTTATTGTTTGGTGAAGTTATGTAATTAATAAAAGGTAGATCTTGTCAGAACTTTAGCTGGTTCCTTATAACACATGTTGATGTCATTTGGTTTTGGTTTAACGATAATATCGTTAAAAAATGGATAATGCCTTCTATGATACCTAATCGCATCCAGTAGGAAGCTCGGCTTTATATCGAAACCCTAGCAATAGCATATCGCAACAAGTAAATGATCAGTCACACACAATTTTGTATGGAATAAAGCAACGCGTTTTTGAGCAACTAAATAAATGCCAGTTTTCAAACTGACGTCTGTCACTTCATAGACATTGTAGAGAGAAACGGTTAAGTGCGTTTTCTTTTTTTGAACCGGAACGCAGCAAAGCAATAAAACATTCAGAGGAGGATAGCCTATTGTAAAGTAATGTACACTGTAGAGGAGGAATCGGAATTGCTGCTAAATTGGTGCAGGTAGACGGAAGATGCCAGATTTGAAAAATTTAAATCTGACCCAAGTCCAACTGCTACGCGAAAGTCCGATGTAGTGGGACTAGATGATTTTGATGGTCACTCACAATAACTGTCGTGAGCATTACAATGTACAGTTACACCGACAATCAATGTCATTGCCATGCCATGCCATGCCATATCCAGTGTAGCGAATCATAACTCACGAATAGTTGGGTTTTTTTTGTGGACAAACGCGCAGCATTCGTTACTAACGGAATTTTTGATAACGTAGTACTAATCGTAACTCACAAAATGACCGTGCCTTCGACTTTCGTGGACAATTTTAGGCTAATTGCCGATGATTAGTCAACAAGTAAATTCGAGCTAAGTACATGCGTACTTGTGAGCTTGGTTATTTGCCGTGATTTTTTATCCGTAAATAAATTTCGGAAGTGAGCTATAGCTATGTCTTTTTTGCTCTCTAAAACACATCGGAACACCAATTAACAAGAGAACACTTCAATAAATCTAAACTGAAAGTTAAAATTTGAACATAATACTTGCAAACATTTTTTAACGCTTTTTAAAATAATTTTTTTGGTTCGAATATTCTCGTTTAACTTTAAATCTACAAATACAACAGAGTGGCTTGCCCAACTTATCCTAATTCAAGTCTTCCAACTGATAACTGTGTGAATTAACTAAACTGAAATGAATAATTAAATATAAATAACTAATTACCCAACTTACTTATAAGCTACACAACGAGCTGTTATTCTCTTATCATTCTAAAATCTAGATCTTTGTTTCTTCCATTTATTTATCAAACCAATCTTAATTAGAGTATGACTTCGCAAACGACCGCGAAATACTCTCCGCACACGTGCGTCCAGCATCACGTGGTAACGTCACGCACTCTCACGCATTGAATTACGCAACGCGATCACAATTTCGAAAGATTCGTTTTCGTTCTGCGCTCCCAACACCAGTACACAAACACACACGTGCACACACTGTTCCAGTGGCGTGCGAATGACCCCTATTCTCTAACTGAGCCAAATATGAGATGGAATTCAGTTTCGGTTTTCCCTGCTAAATGATGCCAATTTTGGACGAAAGTCGGTTGACTATTGGTGTTTAACAACGCACTGTATTGACAACTGGCCCTGTGGCACTGGTCTATTGGCGGCGGTGTTTAACAACGCACTGTATTGACAAATGGCTCTGTGGCACTGGTCTATTGGCGGCGGTGTTTAACAACGCACTGTATTGACAAATGGCTCTGTGGCACTGGTCTATTG
>QKMV01002879.1:0-12398 GCA_003287335.1 Lednia tumana
TTTTAAGATTAATGTTGTACACATATAAATTTTAGTCATCATTTCTTCGCCCGCCTCCACCGACCAAGGAGGCCGGGGCTCCCTGGCCGCCCCTAAGAAACCGCCACTGTTTTTCACCCACAAAACATTAATGCAGTGCTACAATATCTCTACTGTGAACAACGCAATGCTTGCAAAGCTACAACGCTACTAAAGCTGAACTATAAATGAACCTGAATATGTATACGGGGTTTTATAACTTATTCTTGATCGAGTATAAACATAGTTTATAAACCTTACTCCCAGGAGGCAGGAACACTATCGATCACAGAGATATTTGGGCAGAAAAATGTATCTTTTAAATGAGCAAAATATTGGAGTATTGCCTGGTAGCCTAGAAAATCACAATACGTTTACGTTGTTAGGCTGGCTCATTCTAACAGGTGTGACTGATTGTTATGTCAGTGTTAGTGTCACGTACAATGCACAATTTGTGCCCACGGCTAGAGAGTAAATGGGTATACCTACGGTCACAGGCAAAGAAAAAAAAAAGCGCGTTTTAAAATGATTTTTAAAACATGCATTTGATTTTTTTTCAATAGATTGTATTTTTCTGATACTTTCCATGGACTTTTCAAAATTATCATACACGGCACAGAAGATAAAAGTATTCACACGTTCCGTGAACCATGAATTCATGAGCTACGATGTTTTGAAATCACACTAGAAGTTAAGAAATCTCCGAGATTCATATTTTAATAAATTCAAAGACAAAAGCAGCTGACTCATTGGGAGCTCTAACCATTTCATTTATTGGAATACTCTGCTTGTGCTGAACATGAAAGAGAATGTAGTAACAAAGTGAACTTGATTAACGTAACATTTTTGTTCAAATACAAAAATTATCTCACATGTATGAGACAAGCCATTGAAGGCAGATCCCAAAAATGGAATACTTTAAAAAATTATGTATCTTCCCAATAAAATGACGCCCATGCAAAGTAAAACCATATTTGCGATTGTGAAAGAATTCTCCATTCGTTGATAGTATGGAGAGTGCAATCTGGGCTTGAGTCATGTTGCCCATTCATTTCATTTTGAAGTTTGGTTTTAGAAGTTTTTTTAAATTGTGAAAATGGGGTTGATTCTTATTCCTGTTGTCTTGTTTGTTTTGTAAGTATAACTGCAATAAAAAAGCTAGCAATATGGTTGGTGAAACGTTGGTGGAAATATAAAGTTAGGCTAGTTTCTAATAAATTTTTACACACCGGAAGTTGTTAACTTCTTTGTACCTACATGCCGTGCTGGTATTGCATGTATTGTCCACTGGCGTGTGTATTGTCAAGGTTGCTGTATGTTTTCCTGTGTTGTACCGCACAAACTTTAATTCCAACGGGCTCACTCAGCACAACGAGAAGCATGGTTGTGCAAAAAGAGTAGCATACAATGTCGTTCGTGGTGCTGACGAAAAATGTGGAGCAAACAGCCTCCAGGGAGCAATTTCGATGCATGCCAAAGTCTATCTCATCTAACATTGGTATCAGAGTTGGGTAGTTATGTGTATAAAACATATAATAAGTTAGATGTCTAAAACCACATATCATATAATTGCTAGGTTTCGTGTAAAGCTACACACATTTCTAATTTTGTGTCTAATAGAGCGAGTTGGTCCACTTATCAGGCACCCAGTCCCTACTTCCTGTAAAATAAAGTGGATAAAGTATGTAAAACAATTTCAAATAAAAGTTGCATTTCATTCCCATTAGCTGCCATTGTGAGCAATTAAATAACTAATAATTTCGATTAAATTGCCCATCTTAAAGTGAATATCAATGCCAAATGGCCCAAAATAGGTGCATTTTCAAGATAATTCTATACTTCAAATTTAAAAATTGTCAACTTATCGATTAATGAGAGAATTTTAACTTTAAATCATAACATTTCAGGTGCTTAAATGAGACAAACATATTTTGTTCAAACTGAATTGTCTTGAGAACTAAGCCGATTTATATTTTTAAAGTATTGTCATGTGTGGATTTGACTGGGGATAAAAATTCTCCAGCTTGTATTTAGTTCCTAATATTTCATTGAAAAGGCGATGTTTTCAGCTGCAGATATGCTGTAACTCTGGCTCCACTTAAATAATTATTTGCCTTGAATATCATGATTAATGGAAAACCAAAGTGTATCATTGTGAATTATATTGGTTCTGGAATTTTCACAATAGTAAATAGTATAATACTGTATAAAACCTGACATGTTATACAAATGTATAATAGGTATAATACGTATGTATGATGCCTGTTTCAGACGTTACGTATTAAACCTACCCAACCCTGATTGGTATGAACATGGTCCCCCTCGCAGGTGATATGATTGTGAGCTCAAAGGTTTCATTTACTGTTCACTGACATTCTTACTTATTCGTATTGGCATGAGGCTCCCTTCTTGTATTTTAGATGACGTTGTACGGTGCTTTACAATATTAAATTCACATAATTCATTAAAATCGAACATGCCTATTTACGGCAGGGGTGCACCCCCTGCCGCCAGTTCAACGGTTTCTGCATGATTTACAAAAACTACTAAATTTTCGAAATGTGACTACCTAGATGCAAGACCGAAAATCGCTTTAAAATTCCGATTAATTGGTTGGTAATTATAAATGTACAATACAAACACATAGGTGTGGACAAAACATAGAATTCAGTTAACATTCGCCTAAGAGTATAACCAAAATCAATGCCGAACATATTGTTTGGCTGTCCATCCAAAAAAATCCTGAGTTGGAATCATAAGGACAGCTGCTGAAAACATGTTTGAATGCAATCAATCAATGACACCAATCAATAGTGTGTACTATAGCCGATAGTTCCGATGGCTGGCCACACTGCACAGACGTCCGCGCCTCGACACTTCTTGTGCCACAACAAAGGCCAAGTAAAACCTGCCAGATTCAGAATTTAAAAAAGAGAAAATTACCCAACTAATTTTCAATTCAAACATTAAGGATTAGGGGGTACTGCTGAATTCTAACTCATTGGGCACATTCGAGGAATAAGACAAAATACTCGATTTCTCCCCAAGTGCCGCATCGATCAATAGACCGGAAGAAGCCGCAAACAGAAGGACAAACACAAGGAAACGTTGAAAGTTTGCAAAACCGTGAATGCCCTTGAACAAAGTTTTCCCTTAACGGTGTTCCTGTGGCTCGTTATGTATAAGAACCCTATGTTGGTAGTACTGCGGACTATTCTGCATGAGCTATCATGTGAGTTTTTGAACCAGATAATGTCCACAACTATAAAGCCAGACTTTTTTATTTGTAAATATGCCTCCCCAGCAACTAAAGAGATACAGTTTTACCGAATTTGATATTTCTCATTGCAAATGTGTTTGCTGAGGAAAACTCAATTTCAATTTCGGTTTTAGCGTTTATGTATATCAAAAACATATGTGTAGCACGTCTTTAATATCTCATTTTGACTATTGAAAATGTAGCATGAAGCTTTGCTATCCTGAAGCTGAGCTTGGCGAACTAATAAAAGAATCTAGCGAGAGTACTAATTTCAAATGCATTAATTGTAGGTATGGGAAGAAATCCACTAACACTTCCCAACGTTTCCTAATGAGCATACTTTATGTAACGGTAGAGAGTGGATTTGTCAGCATTTAAACCTAGTTTATTAATCGGTATTTTTGGAAGCAGGAAGACTTCCTGATTATGATGACACTACTACATCCATGAAAATTTTAATATGCTTTTAAAGTTTGTTATTCAAAATGAGAGATGGTAAATAGTTTCAAAGAGCTGAAAGTCCTGGCTGGCTTCGACTTAACATCGTCAGGACAGGCCGGGCTGTAAACCTATGAAGTCGAGCAAGACTCTTCAGGCATTTGTACTTTCTTTCTGCATTGGTGCAATCTAGTTCTCATTCACTTTTAAAGATGTGTGGGTCTAATTCATTATTTCCTGCAAATCTACTTAAATGGTATTTCTCTGGATTCTTAAATTAGCTTACTTGCATACCTTCTCATTAGGTAGTCGTAACTCACTATGCAGACAAAGGATTTTTCTATTATTAAATTCTTAAGACTCGTGTCTTCTGCCTAATTTCAGCACTTGTTTTCAAAAAAACTGTTAGTAAATGGGTTTAACTGCTGAGAACTTCTAACAAACAAACTGCCAATGTTTCCCTAACTATACTGAAAGCTTTTGATTTTTCCTTTTCTTTATTGGTTGCCAGTAGTGTGGGATTTACCGTTTTGGGGGCCCTGTGCAACTTTATGTATGGGAGGCCACGTGGTGCATTGCAATTGAATATTTTACAGAAAAACATTATATTAGAGTACTTCCGGACACGCTAGGATTTTAACAATTGTTGGCTCAAACATAATTTTATGCACATTAAATAATTTTTAAAAACTGTTGAATGGACTATTTTTTGTCAATAGAAGGTTGGTTTTTGTAACTGGCGTACATTGCATTGGTATTCAACTATCGACTAGAAATAATATATTCCATAGTATTTTAAAAATAAACATCGTGAAGTGCAGAAAAATATGTTTGGGCTGAAACTTTGTGTAAATCCTTACTTACTCCAAAATGATCCAAAAACTATTTGATTGGAATGTACCGAGCGCTCCCTGGCTCTTAAAAAAATGCGCAGCATTAAGTTAAAATTGGGGTATTTGCAGCTTACAATAAAATTTTAATGACAACGTAATCAGTAGTTTTCCTTGTTTTACCTATGGGTTGACAAAAATCTCGGGGTCCCTAGAGTTTCGGGGCACCGTGCACGTGCACCGTTCGCACTTGTCTTGGTCCAGCACTGGATGCCAGTGAATGGATATCTAAGCTTAGGGGCGCAAAGACTGCCAGGTTGATGCCAGTGAATTGGGCTTCATCATGTTAAAATATTTGTTGTTTTTATGCCTCGGACTAAGTTTTGGGCATTTGGCTTGGAGTAAATATAATTTAAATTGAACTTCGTCATTTCTGCTTGCAGACAGAAATTCAGTGCATTGAAACTTGTAATATATTGTAAGAAATTGAATTGTGTGTAGGTATGTGCATGATGTAATGTTATGCAATGCCCTCACAGTCTGCAAAAGATGTTTAGGGGGATAAGCAATCTGAACTGAACTGCTTGAAATGTCGGGCAAAAATTCCGAGCTAGGCCACTAAAATGTGTGACTAGCTATGCTTTGGACAGCCCACTAGGGTTGGTAGACCCCAGATTACAATTACTTTCCGATTACCTTCCAACCAGCTGATTTGGGAGTGCCTTGCCCTTGCATATTGGCTTGAAAATACTTTCTATTTTTGATCACCCACCTTTCTGCATTGTAGCAGCTGAAAAGCTCATCAACCACTGTGGTGTGGTGTTTCCCATAATGCAGAGTTAGTAATCCGCTGATGTCACACATGTTCAACAAGCCTGTAACATAAAAATTGAATTAAAGAAATGTACAAACCTATGTACTTTTTATTTGGCTGTGGATGTCAATATGCTTATGGGCATCTCATATCAGGAGCATTTTCTATTTGAAATCCTGGTTGATATGCATAATTGAATTAACACTCTTGATTTTTAATAATAATTTCATGCACATGAGTAGCACACTATTTTTATGAACATAAGATCTCACAAACTTGAAAAACAACAGAACAGGCCAATTGGCTGGCAAGGGCATCATGATTATTTACAGTGCTATTGTTAATTCAACGCAGTGTTTAACGACGCACGGTCTTGACAATTGGCCCTGTGGCACTGGTCTATTGGCACCAGAGAATGCTAGAATGATAATGAGAGTGATGATAAACCTAACAGGGAAGAGGGGAAACCCGGTGCGGGCACGTAGATGCTCCTGTCGAAAAGTATCAAGGGGACCACCGCTTAACGTCCCTTCCAAAGGACAGTACCACTCGACCAGCATAAGATTCCTCCACTAGTCCGTGCTGTTGAGAGATTTATCGCAAGGCGAGTGAAGCTGCTGCACTAGCTCCAAAACCCTACAACCTCTCTACTGAACAGAAATGGACCTTGGTATGAATGTTCACCCATCCAACCTATGGTCCATTGCAATGTTGGTTAAATTTGGTGATTTCAAGGGAACTGGTGTATCCACAACGTCAAACCGTTCGTTCTGTATCTTCAAGGTGGTAGGGTAGGCCCAAAAATTCACTTATCAACTGAATGTGACACTAGCCAGTCTAGTGCTCATTTTTTCGATTTTCCAATTTGTAGCCGCTTGCAGAAACTACCAATCACCTTGGACTTTATTATAATGGCTTTATCCCCTCTATTATAATTTCAATGTGACACAAAACGTGTCATACCTAACCATTTCCACACTGTTTTTATTACATTAAAAAAATTAGCATTGCCAAATTGATGCAACGTGGTTGTGTCTGGGCCCTTTTTCGGGAAGTGTGTGGTCAAATTGCGATTTTTTACCAAAAGTTATGCTGAAAGTTGCCAATTCAGGCACATCTATGTCCGGTTCAGGAAAGTATGAATGCCCGCAGTTTGCGGCGCCGACAGGGGAACTTAATTTTTAGGAAATTCCAGGTTGGTTTGATATGGTATTTTTTCGTAATAATTCTTGCATTGCGGGTTACATTGCGATGATCAAAAGTTGAGTCATTTTTGGAAAACATAAAAAAGACTTAGAAAAAAAACTAAAAATCCGTGGGAAAACCAAATCTGGTTCCCCCATAGGTAAAATAAAGCAATTACTTGAATATGAGATGTACACTGTTAATGTGCACTAATTTCACACCACAGCTAAGCCATAACCCAAATTTTTGAAACGGCCTCTTGAGTAGAACCATGCGAGTAAAATTCCCCAATTTAACCAGGTACCTCAGAGTAAAGCAGGAAAGCCTTAATTAAAATGCAAAGCCTGGGATGCGAAAGCCCAAATCAAATATTTCATGCCAAAGCCAAAATACGGTTTAGATTGTGTGGTGTTTAACGACTTACTGCATTTACAAATAGCTTTTAGGCACTGGTCTATTGGCGCCGGTGAGTGATAGGATAATAATGCGGGTGATGATAAACCTAACAGGGGAGAGGGAAACCCAGTGGCGGCACGTAGCCTTCTCCTGTCGAAAAACACCAAGGAGACCACCGCTTAACGTCCCTTCCGAAGGACGGTCCAATTCGAACAGCATGGGATTACAAGGATTAAACATGGGATTCCTTCAATAATCCGTGCTGTCGAGAGATGGATGGTAAGGGGTGTGAAGCTGCAGCACTAGCTTCAAACTCTCCAGACTCTACCCAGAACAGAAATGGACCTTGGTGTGAATGGTCACTCGTCTGACCTTTGGTCCAACGCAATGTTGCTTAACTTCGGTGATCTCACGAGAACCGGTGAATCCAACATGCCAAACCGTTCGATAAGCCAAAATATACTTCTGTCCATTGGGTGGGCGCATGGCTAGTACATACGAGGAATGTCAGTTTTAATGATGGACCAATGAAATCAGTGAGGTGCACTTTCTGAACAAAGAAGTTTTATTTCCTGCGGATCCAAATCATTTAGGAGTAAGGCCAGGATCAATGTCCATAATGTGTTGAATATTAAATTATGTGGATATTAAAAAGAACAATTAAAATATTTTTGTAGCCAGTTATTTAAAATAAGTGCGTGTAATATGCTTCCAAAAAACTTACCTAATAGATCGGTATTGTCATAGATAAGTAATCCGGGTACCAGAAGAAAAGCAAAGTCCTTTTTTAGTGGGATTGGTTTTCAAAGACGTAACTCGTGATCAGCACGAATTCTCATTGGGATTTGTCGGTGTAAATGACTTATATTTCACGAGAACATAACTCTTATGATGAATTACAATTGCGTCGTTTATCAGTAAGCTGAGGTTTTCCGATGCCATTGCTTTGATGAATTCTTCTTATTCTCTTTGATCCACCGATGTCCTTTCGGTAGCTCGTAGATGGGTGATTTTTGAAACTAAAATCACACAACCCAGAATTAGTTAAGGATTGGTTAACGCTTCTTCATAATTCGGTAACAAATTTGTTGGAAGTTAGCTTGATAAGCAAAACACATAGAAAACAAAAGTGCCGTCAAGGCTTTAGTTTACCTAATTAAGAGCAAATGGAACTAGAATAAGCGTTTTTATGAATTGCCTAATTGCTTTCGCCTGGAACTTTAATTTCGTTTCATAACGTTCGTTTTCTACTGTGCCTAACACCTAAATCAATTCTACATTCAAATTGAACCACGTGACCGATTAATTTATTAACATACACATTTCAGGTTGGATTTCAGCGCCTAATTACCGATATAAAATAAGAATTTATTTACCAACTTTACTTATTGTTTGTTAATCGATTTTCATAAACTAGTTTTAGGTAGTTCTGACGTAATACAAAATGATTGACCCAGTAAAAACACTTTCGCTTTCGAGTTCACCAAATCTTTGTTAGCCTTTCATTGAAAAATACTATCGAGATCACAAACGTCATAGCAAATTAACACGCAATTAAATACCTCACAAAATTGTGGAAAGAAAAAAGCGATGCAAATATTATTTTATTTTACGCCTTGGTATCATCCTTAATAATAGTGCTGTTTAACTGGCTAGGTCACATGCTATCATCGCGTTGAATAATACCAACCGGGTATTTGTATTTAGATAGTTTGTTGGTAGAACGCGACGTTACTAATTTATCTACAAAAATCCAGGAATTACGCGGAAATATTGCCACTTATATAAAACGATAACTTTATCGAACACCCATGTAGTATCAATAAACGTAGACACATTTTTTGACGCAATTTATCCACTATAAACAGCACTCGATTGAAAGATGACGTATTTTCTTCAGACTTGCAATATTAGACGGAACCCACGATCAATAAGAAATCATAAAAAGGTATCGTGGAAATTTTCATAACGATATAATGAAAAACTGGGCATGTTCGCTTGTCGCGTCTTATCCTGTCTCGGATCACTTTGCACCAAGATTTTGGTTGGTTTACGCTCCAATTTTGGGCTTCCACAGGTTCGGATTCTGTTTCACAAGCACTATTTAATTCCAACGCACAATATTTGCACAGCATTTAGTAAAAGCACGATGCATAAAACACGATGTAATAAACACATAGCACCAAATTTACACCGGACATGCGACGCTGACATACACGTATATGTATATTTCAAATAATCAATGATAAAATGGAGTAGAGCAGAGCATTCGCTTACGTTTCGATAACCTACACGACAAAGCACTTGCGATTCGGCATTTTACTATTTCACTTGTATAATAACTATCACTTGTTTTCATTTTCCAGGACTGAATCACCAAGATGTAGCCATTCCGCAGTAAAATTTTTGCTTATCACAAACTATCTCATGTTCACCACTTCACATCACCATTTCACTGGGCCTGCGCGCTCGGCCGTTATTACAAGAAGCAGCTGGTTTAAACTTAGGCTTGATGAAAATGTTCAAAAATGTTTAATTGGTTCGTGCACGGCGTATTCTTTGGACTGGTTTTTGCGGCGGATTCCCCACCACCAACGTCCTGAGTATGGCTAAGCGGCGTACTGGGGACTTGGAGTTGCTTTCTTTGCAGAGGGGGCTTTCACAATTCCCCCTGAAACCTTTGCTTCGTCAGTCATTTGGGGGTATGAGATATTACAACTCATCACGAAAACATCATAGATACTTTTAGAAATGGACATAAATCCCAACCCGCTTGAGTGCTGGGGTTATTTTTGGCCAAGCCTTTCTGTTTACCTGCTCATGAGATATATCATAAATTCGTAGAAAACCCCTGACGATTGGTATTGAGATGTAGTCAAAAGGGATGAATGGACTACAAGCCCATATTTCTGCATTCTGACCACATATTATTTTGTGCATTAGAAAAGAGGGATAGAAAGAGAGAGACCTAGATAGAAAATCTTTCACAATTTTTGCCAATCAATATGAACTCAGTTTATATGGAACTATTCAATACCTCCGTAAGTTATATTTGGACGGATGCTAAGTAAGCAGTCGAGTTACAAAATGGTTAAAGCTATTGGATTGCCTTTGCGCTTGTTGCTTGCTTAGCAGAGGATGAACGTATTCGCAAAAAATGCTTTGCAGCATAGCTTGATAGATAGTACTACAATAAAAAACCTTCGACTGACAAAAATAGAGTTAGCTGGCCCTGAGTTGTATTTTATCAGTCGGCTTAAGATCTAAGATGTAATTATTGACGAACGGTAGGTTATTCCGAATATGATAGAGATTTGATGTTTGAGTGGACTAGGTCAAGAAATGAGTCAAACGATCCCGAATGTTTTTATTGAGGTCTATAATTGGCCTAACTCCCACCATTTTTTCTTTCTAAGCTCTTACTCTGTGTTAGTATGTTGCCATAGTTAACTAAACGCTTACACAACCATACTGAAAGTGAGAGTGCGCAAATGGCAACAAGGTATAACACTAGCGCTAGCAGCTATCTCTATCGGCATACAAAATTATCGCAACCAAGCACATATGTATTATACTGGTCTCCTCACCAAAATTTGTTGTTTTTCTATTGCCTGTTCTTTGCGAGCCTATAAAGTACTGATATCCCAATATATTCCCAGTTATATTGTATTCCTCCGCCTCAAATAGTCTAGCGCATTGCATGCAGCGCACTGAGCCGACCAATCTTTCATGCACCTGTTTCCTTCCCATTATTTCATCATAGCCTCTTCAAAAAAATCGAGAGTGGCCAGGCTTGGCCTGTTCAATGAATTCCTAAAGACAACATTCGTTACTGTCTATAGGTAGCAAAAGCTTTTTATGTATAATATATACCAATTTTTCATACCTATGTAGAAATAAGTTCAAATGCAATATGCATTGAAGGCATGTGCTGTTTTAATTAATTACTGAAACTATTATCTGGTAGGCTAGTAAAACACGTGACGAGAGTGATCGTTAATTCCTTAGAACCTACTCGTGGGGCGCATGTTTTCTCACATTTCGTCTATGATTTAGCAAAGGTTTTACACAATGCGCAGATATGCTGACGGTACAGATTCACACGCTTCACCTGAGCCGAAATTATTCATGCAAGCACTTGATTTGGCGACGATAATTTGCTACCTTATTAATATCGATCAATTAATTTGAAAATATACCTCTAATAGAAGGAGGAGACTCGAATTGGCATAACATTATTCCCCGCAAACCCGGAATCATGAGTGGTGTCGGTGAAAGTTAACATCACTTTCTCCTGCAGGCAGTTGTAATATAACAGAATTAAATGCGTTATATAATAATGAAGCATTTTTTTGTAGGTGCATCGCTGTATAGCGTAACACTAGACTATGACCTCCAGTTCGTAATTCAATCTCTTCTGCCATTTTGTATTTGTATTGGTAAGGAGTAAATTATTGCACGCGAACGGTATAGAGTTTTTGCTGTATGTTGATACTAGTTGAATCTTCCAGGTTACCTTTTACGTAACTAATAGGTAGGTGCAGATAGATTCGTGAATTCTCGTCAAGACCCGACCAATTTACATACACATCCCCTATTAATATTACGTGTCAATGCACATTATTGACATTTATTATTAATAAGAACAGCATAATATATTAAAAAAATCCTCGGTTAGCCCTCGTTATTGGCGCTAACGAGGGGTGCCACTCAAGAGTTGTAGGCGTGGTTATATACAATCACGAGGCCATTCTTTGGTCAAAGTAATAAAAAGTGAAAGTGCACTGAGAAAAAATGGTGGCCAATCTTACTTTGTTTTGTAAATATTACAATATCAACTGCAGTCGTACTTCATAATTTTTTAAAAGCTTGACGAAATCTACAATTAGTAGATAGTGCGAAGGCCTACCAACACAGCAATTGCCACCTTAGCCAATAAAATCATCCTATCTAATTCACGTTAAACATGAATACTGGGTTATTATTTGAATGCTGAGAGTTGTGCCATATTATGATTAAAACGATTGCGTTTGATTACATTTGGTTTCGTTCAAATATTGGATTTTTAGGATGCAAACTACCGACCTATATACCACAGACCATTCTTCATTCACAACGATCCCTGCTGTTAATATCAGACTCCCCTATATTATCATATTCTGACTAGCCTACCAGATGGGCGGAAGCATACTTCGGCTTCGCAAAAAAAAATTGGCTTCGCCACTTAATTTCAGCTACGCCACGACATTTGTTTTTTGACTTGACTTAGGGCATTGTCATTCTGGGATTTGCCATAAGCTCTGGTGTGGGCTTAGCTCTGGAGTGGGCTTAGCTCTGGTGTGGGCTGAGCTCTGGAGTGGGCTAAGCTCTGGTGTAGGCTTAGCTCTGGTGTGGGCTTAGCTCTGGTGTGGGCTTAGCTCTGGTGTGGGCTGAGCTCTGGTGTGGGCTTAGCTCTGGA
>QKMV01002880.1:0-12397 GCA_003287335.1 Lednia tumana
CTTCTTCTTCTTCTTCTTCTTCTTCTTCTTCTTCTTCTTCTTCTTCTTCTTCTTCTTCTTCTTCTTCTTCTTCTTCTGCTTCTTCTTCTTCTGCTTCTTCTTCTTCTGCTTCTTCTTCTTCTTCTTCTTCTTCTTCTTCTTCTTCTTCTTCTTCTTCTTCTTCTTATTTTTTTTCTTTTTCCAAATTAAAGAACAATGATTTACACATTCATAGAGCCAAAATTTTCAAACAATTCGAAGTGGGCGAACCAAGTTACGTACAAGACAAACCTGTCACACCAGGAAGACTGTTTAGACTTTTAGACAACAATGAAAATTGCCTCGTCTTTCTGGTGGTTGTGACTTGTGTGATTCTTTCTGCTATCTTTCTGGTGGTTGTGTGACGGTTGAGGCTGCAAGTTTGACCCAGTCCAGAAACTCAACTACATGATTGATCCAACACCGTTTCTATCGCTGGACGTGATCAATCAAAAGCCGCGGCTGTCACAACTACAATTTCAATTTCTATATCAACCAAATTGTTCCTCAATCGATTAGAAATGCCATTTTTACTGCCTCAGAAATAAGAGGACCTCCGACTTTAACTACCACGACGAATTTTCTGAGAAATTGATTGCTACAAAATACTAACTTTAAGATGATATTTTTCTTCATGAAGTTCTAAATATACTTATGTTTATTTGCATTCTTTATTGTGAACAACAATTAAAGTAAGGCGATGTAAAGTTATACTGAACTGATCGTCTATGTATACATTAACAACTATAAAGTACACAGAAATAAAGCCGTGAAAACAAAATTCTTCAAACAAATTTTCAATGTATTTCTGTAATGTTTTGATATGTATGTTTTAAACATTATCTTCAATTTGGTTGTTGTTATACAGCATTGACATAGCTAAGCTGGCATTTGAATTTTTCCGTTTTGTATTCACATTTTACAAATTTTCATTTCCACTCGTTTGGAAAAATTGAAAACTGCTTCATCTTTGTTGGAATCAAATTCTCACGCCAATATTCGCGCTAGTACTTTTTTACTTCTTAGTACTTGTTAGTAGTATTGAAATGAACACGTCGTGTTCAAAGACAATAGGTACGTAAAAACATCCACGTCAAAGATCTCAAGGCTCGTAGTAACAACTAGATGGAAGACGTCGTCGCTCTTGTTCTTATTCTAGAACAAAGTTAACAAGATTTACAAATGATGGCACAGACGCCAGTGAACTCGTTTGTACATCGGCAGCACCCCTCTCAGCAAACCCCCACGTGAATTGTCTATAACGGCCTCGTCTCAGAGTACAGAACAATCCGGCAAGACCGGCTAAGAAACCGCACTGAGAAAGACGCATCTGCCTCGCATCCGAAGATTTCCCTCTACTACTTCCTGTAGAAAACTTTGCGAAACAAACCCCGACCAAAGCTGTGAAGCCTAACTTTAGTCAAGTTAATCGCTCCCCGGCGCGATTCCATTTCTCCAAAGTTCTTAGCTCTCAGCGTTAGACTAGAGAATTGGCAGGTAATACGCTAGGGAGAGATTCCTTAACGATACGTACAAATCTCTGGAGAATTAATCTTCGGTTTTATCGATAATGAAATCGAAAATCTTGTTCGAAACTTCATCGGACGAGAAGTTTACGTTCCGGCTCGACGACCGAAAAGCGCATGAAACCGCATGGTAATCGTTACGTAGTGGAAATCAAGTTGTGGCCATTCAGCTTTAGTTTCCTACTGCAATTTAAGCATAGTTTAACCGTGGACCAAAGAATTAAATTGCTGCAGCTGTTGAATAATCTAGGTAGTGATAATTGGATTACATTCTAGTGTATACTATCAAACATGGGTACGCGAATATTGCCGGTGGGTAATTTTGACTTGTGGGTTATTGATAGCTCTGTATAATTTCAAACATATCTGTGCATAATATACAACATTGATAATGTGTACTTTAATAGTGTATGATTAATATTGCATTGTGTTTTATAGTTTACACAGTGACGCACCAAATATGTTTGTTGCTTTATTTCTGGTATATATTCTGTACCCATTTATCTCAATTTCTGCAACGGTCACATTTAGAACGTTCATTTTCAGGCATGGTAAATTATTGTTCAACGTTTTATCTAATTTTCCCACTGCAGCCCTCAATATTCGACGCATGCACACGTAAAGTAGTCCATACATAAAACTAGCCAGCCATTATTATTTCGTTGCACGGATTTTCTGTACTTCTTTCATTTTCTATTCCTCTGAACCACATTTCTGAGGGCATCACTGATCCCTCTACTAATGGCGCCCACTTTTGTTAAAATACTGGAGGACTTTCTAGAACTCAATGATGGTTACACTCGTTGTGGCACAGCCTGTTCTATGTTGCCAGATATATAAAGTCCGTAGTGCTAAAAGCCCAACTCACTTAACCACAAAAGAGTTAGGATGAGGACAGGACCAGCCAGGATGCTTCGAGTGTGGGTGGTGGAGTGGGTGGTTGGGAGGTCGGGGGATTGTGGAAAAGTGAGGAGGCCAACGCGGAGACCATGGTTACCACCTTTACAAGAGCACTGAGTCTGACACACTGTGTTCGCGTCCCGCCTAGCTGTTTCATACTTGTTGAGAAACTTTCGCACTCTGTTCGGAACAGGGCCTAAGCGGCAAAGAATGAGCTCGCGTGAGTGTGGTGTATGTTTGCGGCCCGGGACCTACTACACACCCTACCCTCGTCATTTGTACGTTATAACTTTCCGCGATCGCAATTATGGCACGTGGTTGTGATATCAACCACGTGCACGATGGTGGCCGCTATGTTTTGCAGCTAGTTTGTTTCGCGTGAAACTTGACAGATAATAGGTTGGAGTTTTTTTTTTGGTTTAAGTTTCGCTTCTTGAAAATATGTTGGCAATGGGGAGTGAGAATTTAGCTATGCTTGCGTCAATTTGAATTAAATAGAACGACGTTGATAGAAAAAATTATGCAGAGGCAGAGCGTCTCTCTCTGTTTACTTCGTATAGTTTGTGATAAGACAAGTTTTCCTTTGAGCATATTACGAGATAAAGCAGGAACCTTGCTACTTTATGAAAACTCAAGAAAATTCACGAAGCTCATTTTCTAACCATGGTTTCTTTTGTCAGTTAATACCATTTAGGAAAACATTGAGGTATATTACATTATACACAAGGAAAGCTGATAATATTACCGAAACAATTTTAATTTTAGGAGAAAATATCAAAAATAAATTTATTCGAAAAGTTTTGTTCGTCTACCACAAGTTTCATTTTATCAAATTTTATGAACAAACCTCGTTTATTTCAAATCAAAAAAACATCGCTAGTTTAAACCTGCTGTGTATTATCACATTGGAATGTGTGATTATCCTGCATTGAAACCAAGTCCAACCACTAACTACATCTAGACCAAAGGTCCGATATCTATTATCTCGACTAGCAGTACACTAGCAGATATAGTGTGTTGGCAATTAACGAAAGTAATGCTCTCCATAAACCCATTTATGTGCACAGAAAATGCAAACCATTTTGTCTACCATGCGTGCGTTATAAAATTAAAGCGGTCATGGAATAGCAAAGCTTACTCTGATACCAACACACACACACACATGCATACAAAATTAAGAGTTGTCTAAAACATGTGCGGTTCCCGAACAGAGCAGAATCGTACATAGAATGTGCCTGTATAGGTACGTACTTAATTTATTTCGTAATTGGAAGCTATACAAACAATCCTCTTATGTAAGTTTTACTTTCTAAATCCCTTTTTTTTAACGAATCCGTGCAAGCCCATGGATTAGCGTCAATTCCACGTGAAAGATTTTTAGAAATCACAAACACCCTTATTATTTTTATTTCTATAGAATCAACCTTTTCCGATGGTAAAGTAGAACGACAATGGACCCATCGGTCCATCATTTTTTTCCCTATTTCCAATCTCAAAATTAGCACTGAACTTTCTACAGGATTTTTTGTTCAGCTTTCACTGTGCCCCTATCGCCTTCGACACCTTTTTAAGCTTTAGCAGTTGATTACAAAGAAATTGATTGAACATTTGCTTAAAACAAGAGCTACGCGAAATGACGACGACGACGACGATGACGATGGAAGCAGCAACCCCCTTTATTTCAACAAGGTAGATTGTAAGCTTAAGGAAAGCTGTTTAAGTTACGCAACCAGACACAACTAAGTAGTCTCGTCTAGTCGGGAAAATTTAGGTCGATGTACTTGAAAATGGGATATAGAACCGGAGGCTATGGGATCCGGGCTGGTCGCTATGTTGAATCCTGGCACCTCCACCCTGCTATAAAAGCATGGACAAGCGGAATGTAACACAAAGGTAAAAGGCAAAACCACATAACCCTTAAAAAATTTTAAAGTAAGGTTTGAGATATTCAGAAAGAGCTGCTTGAGATACACGTGGTAGCAAAACTCAGTCACCCTCAAATCGCGCTTCGATTAAAAAATGAATATATGAGTAAATTCGCAAACCTCTGATTTTATTTGCAACTGGGCAAAGTTAAGTAACAAACGACAAACACACACATTACACCGGGTAAAAAAAAGACGTAACCTACCTTCACCGACTCAGCACAAAGACTTTATTCTCACACGTCGCAACTTACAATATGTATCTTAAAGTTATCTGAAAAAAACCGCGTGAGCCACATTAAATCCACGTGAAGTCACGTAAACACTACTGGGTAATTATTTGGAATGTGACCAATTAAGACACGATCGTGTTAATTTGAAGAAAACAAAACTTCTCGAAAGAAAAAACCACTGCCGTAACTTCTCAGGTGTGCCATCAAAATCAGTTTAAACCATTCTCCGAACAATTTACCTCTTGAGGGTTACGTAAATTGTGCCTTTCGCCCACCGGTAACATAATATTTGAAGAGTTCCCCAGCTTATTTTATTATTCCTTTTTTGTATTCCGCTTAAAATTAAAACCTACGTATTTTTTTACAATCCGTCCTACGGTGTATTTCAAACGATCTATGCTACTTGTTTAATGTAATTTATTTGGTTGGTGAAAACCCCTTGCTTTCAGCCGTAGTAAAAAAGAACGCCATTTCCATGCTGCTATCGGCTGTTGCCAGGGTTTCGATGTCAAGATAGCTTCCGTGCTTAATTAGGTGTCAAGTAGGCGTAAACAAGGACAACAACGGCGGTTTGCCTAGGCGTTTTCAGTACCGGCTAATTTTCTGGTAAATTTTTACTTTTTAAAAATGACGTGTCTCACAATAAAATGAAGCAAACACAAAGTAAAACCACTTTGAAAAATACGATTACAAACTGAGTTGAATGATATGCATTCCCTTCAGCTGCCAGCGTTCCATAAAAAGTTTTTGTGAATTTCTTAGCACTGAGCCCAGTTTTTATCAGTGTATTTATTTTTAATTAAGGCTAGAACTAGGAGCTAGACATGAGTGAAAAGAATTTGATACAACTAAACCAAATTTGCGATACTGAAATAATTCTCCATCTGTAAATGGGGCTCAGAATATTTTTCCGAAAAAACGTTTTTTTACAGTGTTGACGGTGAATAAAATTAGGCTTACATTTTTTCATCCTGGTACCTCCGCGAAGATTCAAAAAGCATCGGCCTGCATGAAGGCAGAGTACGAAATGTCTGATCAAATTCTGGGACGATATTTCTTGTAGTGCACTCTTAGGGTAGTCTTAAAGGTCTGGCAAAGCATCCTAAGCTAAGCCCGAAGCTTAAAGCTTAAGTCTTCGGACACTCTTAGCTTTCCTGGACGGATCCTTAAAAGAAGTTTCAAAAACTTGATGAGTAAGAATGATTAGTTCGCCATTTTTACATTAACAAGCATGTAATTACACATTTTCTTAACATATAATTTTCAAATATTTTAAATCTCCTGATAGTCTAAGGACCAGTTTTTCAGTAGTTCGTTAAATATTAACGATCCGTTAGAAAGAGAATCAGGACACCTGATGGCTGTTGCCATGGCAATAACAAGTTAACGGGCCGTCAGGTTTTTAACGGGCCACTGAAAAACCGGTTCTAAGGGTGCATATAGCGCCTTATCGTTCCCCAGCTTGCAAGCATCTGCCCACATGTTAAAGTTACCTGGTTACTTCGAATTGTCGGTACCAGCTCGGAATAAATACACTGTAAACTTAAATTTTTAAGACTCATGTCTAATTTCAGCACCAGTTTTCAAAATTACTGTTAGTAAATGGGTTAAACTGCTGAAAACTTCTAACAAACAAACTGAATAGTTAGCGAAACGTTGGCAGTTTGTTGGTTAGAAGTGTTCAGCAGATTCACCCATTTATTAGCAGTTTTTTTGAACACTGTGGACTCTCGCTAATAAAACCCCGGCACCTCCACCTTTCCATGCATATCCAAGTCGAATCACGAGCACGCTCATTTGTCTGACGTCTGCTTTCAGAGGGAAATTTCTACGGGCATTATTTAAATATTAGTCTGTATCAGAAAAATATAAGATGGGTACTTTCCTTTTGTTTCGACGTACTACTACGCCAATTTCCTACTTGCATACAATTTATCTCCGAGCAAATTTCCATGTCATATTACTGTATATTCTTGTGCCAAATCCACAAAATCCACAGCAGTAAACGAAGAAATTGTATGTCTCATTTTCGCATAAAAGTTACAGTCACGCTCACGCTCAACTTGGCTCATTTCGATTGTCGTTTCTTTGTTTTTCAGGCGGGAACCTGGAGGCGTCCCAGTCTTCCTGATGACGTCACCTATTTGCTACCGTGCCACGTTTGGTGCTTTCTTCCTTTCGGGTAAGTTCTCAAATAATTCATCGCTTCAGTGGCTTTCGATAATGTTATGCGAAAGTAAAGAAATGTGACATCTACATGAAAACCATGACAAGAGTAATGCATTTCAGTCGACTTGCAAGTTTTGCTGATTAGGTTGCTAGGTACATCAAAATATTAACTGGAAACTTTTGTGCATAACTCGACTTCTCAGACCAGCATATGCAACTGCAAATGGCGCCTTGTTTCGATAAATGCGTTGCATAGAGCGAGATATGCAACTAGGCATGTCGAAAGCCTCTGCACACTGCACAGTAATATATATATAACGAGCTAATTATATTTTCAAATTACATGTTGGCACGGCTTTCATGTGTATTTTTATTTACATCTCTCTCAAAAGTCGATGTATAGCTCATTACTGCAATGAGAAATGTAATTAGCAAGGTAGTCGAGAGGGATGCTGAAAGGGATTTTAACGGTTTGATGGAGGTGTTTTGTTTTTTGCATACTACCTATTAGAATATATAATCAGAGCTTGCTTAATGAGGTTAATGTTGTGCTGTTTGGAGCGGAATTAGCTAGAGTAGTTTCCAATCAGATTTTGCCCCGCTTTTTTGTTTATTTCTGTGATTGAATCAAAGAATGGAAGCGCAAATGAGCTATCCCTCCATGAAAATTTTTGAACATACTTTAATTAAAAAATGGGTGGTTGGAAACGTTGCTGAAACGAATTCAATATTTGTTACGTTTCCTCGCCAATATGGTTTAAATTAGCCAATCATTTGATCGCAAAGTTATATTTGACCGTTGAATCTATGTGTAGATTTTTTTGGTCCATTCTGCAACATCAAAGATTTATGAATGCATAATAAGTAATTCTAGCTTGCGATTTATGTATTTTTTAGCACCCTACGCTGGCACCAAACAGCATTGATATTCATGGGAAACATGTCTTTGACCCCTAACTTTGCGGTTTTAATCGCGTATGTCACTAAGCTACCGATTTCATGTTGAATTTCACGATCAAAAACCTTCCATGCTATATACTTTCCAATTAAACTTCCGTTCAGTGATCTTCTTCGTCGCAGTTAAAATACGTGCACTTGTTTATGACCCGCTAGCTTAACCAGCGTTGGTATAGTGGATTTAAACTGATACTCTAGTCATTACTTATTAATTTTAGATCAGATATAAATGTGTTATATCTTGTCACATGTAAGGAAAGCCCATGAAATAGTAAGCTCTCGGCTATAACGGATTTCTGCGGGCTTAGGGCATGAACAATCTGTGAGAGTGAGGTGTCAAAGATAACGCAATATCTCCGCTACGATCGTGCATTCATAGTTTTCACGTGACGTTACGAGACACTTTTTATCACAGAAATAGCTCCTGTGCTGCACCCAGCTGAAGCGTCCATCGTATGAAAATCGAGACATCCAAAATGGGTTATTGGTACGCATATTAAATGAATCGAAACCCGGCATGTGATTGGTTTTTACGTGACGTTATCTTTCAGCTGGGCGAAACGGCAGCCATTTCTGTGACGCAAAGTGGTCTCGTGAGAATTATGAACAGTCTGTCATAATTCTGTACAACATAAAATATCTTGGTCATACAAGCACTTGGTCGTTTGTTTACTTCGGTGTAGGAAAAAGTTGAAATTGTTCGTTTCACATTTATGAACAACCATTCCGCGGATACTCTATGAGCGTATCTGACATCGACGTCCTCATCATCGTCGGCGTCGGCGTCGTCGTCTGACCTAATTGAAACTTTACTCGACGCTCTTTATGTTCCAACCTCATGACCACATGGTGTCAAAACTGCCGGACTAATACTTGTGGCATCTGGCGCCACAAATTGAATTCCAGCCACCCTCATCCAGCTCTTCGCGAACTCGTTAGCAAAAGTGCAGTGGAAATGAAATCATTTTTGTGACGTGCTTTGCCATTGGTTGTGCAAAGATTTTTATCATCAGGTCTTCGTCCAGCGGTGAGATAAAGCTTTGGAAATCGGCTATATGTGTGTAGTATTTATCTTGTTTGTGTGTGGTAGAGTTGGTTATTTTTTATTTTTCGAACGTTGCGCTTGAGCCTTTTTCATTTCCTTTTGTTGATTGCTTTCCTAAGTCTGTCAGAGCAGTAGTGTAAGAAATACAGAGAGATGTTCAGTTCCTTCTTTCATAAAGCAATATTCGTATTATGTTTCCTGCCAGAGGGTCGCCTGTATATCCAGCTCAAGGAAGATTCGAGAATACATCAGGATTACACTTGTACTTGTACTTATATCCAGAGAAACTTAACTGTGACGGCTTATGCTATATACCTATACTACCATGATCTGGTTTCAAACATTATTTCGAGTATTAAGAAATACAGAGAGATGTTCAGTTCCTTCTTTCATAAAGCAATATTCGTATTATGTTTCCTGCCAGAGGGTCGCCTGTATATCCAGCTCAAGGAAGATTCGAGAATACATCAGGATTACACTTGTACTTGTACTTATATCCAGAGAAACTTAACTGTGACGGCTTATGCTATATACCTATACTACCATGATCTGGTTTCAAACATTATTTCGAGTATTGTGGGTAGAAAGACGAACTCTGTCACAAAATCTTCCGGCTTATAGCGTAGTTAGGAATATATGTATAGCTATATAACAACCATAAGAACTTGAATAGGGATATGTATTATTAAATTGGCAATTATTTACTAACTCTTGGATCTCATGTTAAGATTCCCATCACTCCTGTTCAGTCAGCTTTACACAGAAACCGTTGCATTCAGCGTTATTTCATTTGAAATGGTTTCTTCGGGTGCGCTCAGTATAGGTCGGGTAGAGAGAGAAGATGCGCAACGCCGCGAGCAACGCCCTCCCTCAAGGCATCGACGTCGGCAGCAACTCTACGCGACTCGGCGGAAGGTCCTTCTCTATTCAGGGCATCGTTAAATAGGTTACAAACCTTGAAAAGGCCTCTAGTTTTCAATGGGCAGTAATTTTAATTCGGCGTGCTGTAATGGAGTTGACTGGTGTAAAGTTAACGAGGCCCGGGGATCGAGTCAGCAGTTCCAATAAATTGAACGCTGCTAAATGTTGCGACTTCGGTATTAGAAGAGACTACTGCTAGCTACGAAACTGAATACCAAGAAGGAACTCGTGTGGAAAAGTGTGTTTTTTTAGAATGTTTCAGTTTGAAGGAACTGAATGGCAGCAAATCTGAATTGAGTGCAAAGAGTTGCACTTTGGGTGATTCAAGTTTTCATCTAATTCAGATAAAAATACGTTCTGACCAGGAGGCTGGGGAGTTAATCTGAGGGGATTTATAGTCTGAGTTAAAAGTTGCGAAAGAATTCAAAGCATCGCTATAGCCACGCTAACTCAAATAGACTTTTGAAATAATTACACGGTTGAGGGCACAAAGTCGCGAGGCCAGCTTTTTTCGTATGCCCAGACTTTGAAAAGTTCTTTGCGAACTTTGTCACGCTTTTCAGTCGGTTTCTTCTATCAATAGCTTATTTCCTCAACGTCGGTAGACTAATGGTTAATAGCTTATGGTCGTGGGAAATAAAGACTTCTTGTCCAATCAATCTCTTGAAAATCCACTCGTGGTTAGAATATATTATGCGTTGAGAGCTCCAAGATTTTTTAAATGCTTTTATAAGCATAAGCATGAAGCAAGTTAATGACTAGCGGTTTTAGGGTCTTCCTCACTTCTTGCCGGTCCCAATGTAACCAATGCTGTGTTTATGATACTCGGTCTCCTTCATATATCGAACGCGGGAGCTACTCTCGCTCTGTATCTATCGCTAAACACCCCCACACACCCCCACATACACCACCCCTCACTCTCTCTCTCTTTCTCTCTCTCTCTCTCTCGGGGGAACCCTATCTGTAAGTTGTGTGCTTAAAAGATCCTACTCACTCGCTCACTCTTACTAGATCACTAACAAATTTATGGCAAGCGCAAGCAAGTGTAAGCGAGGTGCACAATCTTTGAGAAATGTGAAAACCATGGATTATATTTTGCCACGAGGCAGCGTATATATAACTCGATAAGAAATTAATATACATGATGACATTACTGTTAAATAAGCATTTACAAAGTGTGCGCGCGAGAGAATAAGAAAGTTTCTGACTCTGTATGAGAGTTGATAACATTCTGATTACTGAACGAGAGACCAACGGAGTTTGGGAACTCATTACTTGCTGACGTTTCATTTGCATGTTTCCCTCCGCAAGCCCCTGCCTATTCCCGCTGGCGTCTAACGTTGCTCATCTCTCAGAACAGTTTTCCGCGGCT
Source organism: Lednia tumana (assembly GCA_003287335.1). Classification (NCBI taxonomy): domain Eukaryota; kingdom Metazoa; phylum Arthropoda; class Insecta; order Plecoptera; family Nemouridae; genus Lednia; species Lednia tumana. The sequence goes on from QKMV01002880.1 coordinate 11,067, forward strand.
TTTCTTTGACGATAGTATCGGAAAACCAGCTGGGAAATGCCACAAGATGTCGATGGCAAATATATGACTCTTCTCGCGGCAGATCCAAAACTGTATATATAAAATGTATTCAAACGCACGAGAAACATTAACGGATTGCATATCATTTCACGTCAGTAGAAGTCACACCCAGATCCCATTTTTCTCAGCACAAATCTTCAGACGCCTTCGATGTGTGCCTTGATGAGGAAAATGCAAGCTTTGTTGATATTTGATAAACCAACGCCTGTCTTCATCACCATCGCGTACGCAGCATGACACACACTAAATGTTTCTCAGCTGCAACCACGTGATTGCCGATATACTATACGGAGCACTTAGAGAGGCGTCGCTTTTATCCATCGCGACGCCTATCTATGACGTCATCAATATGCGTTATCATCAGTTTTTTATCAGCCGGCGTCGTACGGCGAAGCGGGTTCATTGTCGAGAGGATCGACCAGGTTCGAGGGTTCAGATTCCAAAGCCACATGCTGCGGCGTTGTTTCACAGATCCACGTATCCCCATTGCTGCCAAACAACTAACAAGAAAGCCATTAAGAACAAAAGGAAACGCAGGAGAAAAAAGAATGGAGGTTGCCGCTATAGACTCAATATATTAGTGAGACTGGAACAAAAATGGATTCTGTAAGGGCTGAAAAGAACAATAGATTTCCTTGCATTATTCGTCGATATATCACGCGTGGAGAGTGTGGAGAAAAGAATTATCGATCACATACGAAGAATGCTAGAATGGTAGACAATAGGCATAACCAGTATTTGTTGATATTATTTGAACAAGGTCAGCGGAGATGGTCCACACTAATACAGACTTTAATTAATCTAACGTCTCGGAAGCTTAGACATGCCGTTTCTGCCTTCAGAAACTACAAAATCGATGTTGTCGTTCCTCCCTGCTATCGATTTTGTTGTTCCAGAAGACGGAAACTGTTTTTCTTAGTTTCCGTAACGTTGGATAATTATCGACACCAATGCACACTGAGTGCACTTTGAGAGTGAGAGAGACAGCGACTGCTCCTTCGTGGCAAATAGCTGTCTCTCTCTCTCTCTCTCTCTCTCTCTCAGAGTGCACCCAGTGCGTCCTGGTGCGTGCCAGTCGAAAACGCAATCAAAGTCTTTGTTGGTGGGTAGGTGTACGGAAATGCTCGGATGTAAGACAATTTTGATCCTAAGAAGGACCTAAAAAGTTATTACTTTTTTGAGACTCATATCTCATGACTAATTTCAGCACTATAGTTTTAAAAAAAACTGTTAATAACTGGGTTAAAATGCTGAAAACTTAACTGAAACTA
>QKMV01002881.1:0-12393 GCA_003287335.1 Lednia tumana
TAATATCAGTTGCAATAACTGTGGGTAGTTTGTACTGTGTTTATTTTGTTGGAATTCAAATAATTTGAAGCGTCATTGTTAGTTGGCGTATTTGACTTGGTGCCTTTTCACGTTCCGTGCTACTTCCGTGCCAAGTTCACGCTAGTCGCTAGACTTCTTACAAATAATACCCTTTGAATAATTAGAAACTAAATAACATTGATGAAGAGCAATTTTCATTAAAAGACTATTTTCAAGGGAAAACGAAACCATTCAGAATAAGGAAACACTTCCAATCACGCCCTATACCATCGACTATACTCATTTTATCGAAGTTGTCAGTGTTTTCAATCCAGAGCAAGCAATGTTTCCAGTGATGCAAATACCTTGCAAATGTCCTCAAAAGTAACATTTCTCTACAATCATGGTTGGATGTTTTTCTGACTATAAAAAATGCAAGAGGATGTTTCAATTCCAAGAACACGAACGATACCTTCGTAATAAAAAGGCTGCGCTACCAGTTTGGCGCGAGACGATCGTACTGTGCACGCAGCCTACCCAAATATTTCCGAAGCTACACGGAAAATGCTGATCCCACAAGAGCCGCTGGTGTTGGCGCTAGCTGCTCTCATCTGCGTCAAATTTGGCTCAGCTGTTCATTGCAAGATGTCTCCAGGTAAATATCTAGCTTAAGATTTTCTTCACAAGTAAATGAACAGCTTAGTGGTATGAAAGAAGTGTTTTAATTACACAGACACTTGCGTTTTGTTTCAGTTTAATGGCTGTTCAAAAGATCACCGGATTAGGTCATTTTTTGAGGCGATATCGAGTTTCAATCTTTTTCCCAACCTTCACTGCTGCTACAATATTTGCTGATCTTAACCATACCAGCAAGTGGAAAGCACAGGTTCGCAAAGAAGCCGAAGAGAAGACTTTAAAGAACTAGAAGGTAACGTAAAAATTGTCATGTTTGTGTTCATTGCACGCATTTTGACTAGGTAACAACTTGTCTTCAAGTGCTGGGTTATAAAGAGATGGGCACAGGTGTAAGACTGATAGTCGACATAGAAAGGGTTGCCATAAATCTGTTTTTCTCTAGATAAGCCTTCGTTTTGAGTGTGATATTACCATTGAATGTACACTGTCCTGATTGTTACACTTGTCCCGTCTGGCTTTTCATAAATCGCGAACATGTTCAGGTTTTTGCTGGTTGATGGAGAAACAGGTCATTTTTTCGTACACGGTTAAAGTCACCTGAGGACATGCTTCTGTTCCTTTTCTAGCGAACTGAACTCACTTACCTGTCAAGAGAAATTCGAGTCAAAAATGGCAACAATCAATGAGCACCGTCAATGTATTTAACATACAGCAAACTAATATAATTAAAACTTATTTTGACTTGAAAATATAGCAAAATGCAGATTTTTGGCTATCCCTAATTTCCTGTAAAATGGGTAAATTTTCAGTTCTTTTTCAGGGTTAGGTCAATTCCTTGCAAATTGGTAACTTAACTTTAGATCAGTTCAGTTTTATGAACAACGTTCCCTACATCTTAGTAGCAGTGCAAAAACAGTCTTTTAACGACATACGAGAAACCACCTTTTTTTTTTGCAAACTTAAATTTTTGGAAACTCTTGAAGATTACTTTTCTGGATATGCCAGATTTCTGGTGTTTTTTTTTTGTGAAGACATGTGTCCATTATTAGCTTTCCGACCATGCACGCAAACGTTTTTGGTTTAATGAGACTAATCGGAGGTCGAGGGGATTGTTAAAATGACCACCTCCTTCTCGCCTTTGCAACCGATAATAATTTGTACTTTTCAAAATAATTTACCTGGCAACCTAAGGCATGCAAGCCACAGTTCATTAAGTCAATTATATTCCCACTGCACTGCATAGAGATAGAACATTACTGATGGCAACCTTACATTATTACCCAGGATGGCATTGTTTGGAATCACACCTAAGTTCATCTGGGGTGTCCTGCCGCTGACTGGATTTATGATCGGTTGGTTTCTCGACAACAAAGAAACCGAGCGAATGACCATGTTCCGTGACAAGAGCGCGTTATATCGTAGGGAGCTGAAAGAGGGCGAAGCTCCCTCTTGGCCATAGTTCTGCAAGCCCGTTTGCTTAGAATAATGTACATGAACTTATAATATTGTCTAGTGAAATATGATTATTAGAAAACTGCATTGATTTTATTTTAATTAAATTGTAATTACCTACATACATGTGAAATTCTTGCAATAAATTGCTTCACTAAAGTTTGTTGTTTTTATATCATTTTTATTATACCTGTTTTCCATCAACAAAAAAGGTTCCATGACCTTGTATAAATCATTATTATACTTTTTTCATTTAACAATTGATAGGTAGGTACTAACACTACATAGATTTAATGGTACATTTTATAGGGACAATCACCTTTTAAAAAAACTTACTCACAGTAAGACACTATAGATTCACAACCAATTAACTCTGCGAGTCACAACCACAATCTCGAAAGACAATTTCCAATCTCTTCCACTTAAGCATTAAGTACTGATGCTAGGTATATAGTATGGCACAATAATATCATAGGTACTATCGATTAGTGAGGTAGTTTGGTATATTATATTTATGTACCCAAGATATAAATTCGGAGTTAAGCAATGTCAATCAACGTCTCGGAAGATTTTATCGAAAGTGGCTCTGGGAACCCTTGCTGGCACCGGCTACTGGCTTCGGCTCAGTAGTCTGTTTCCTCTTAATGAAACTCTTACGAACCACCCCATTTGCAATTGCTTCGTTAGTAGCGTTTTCCTTGTTGGCGTCGACAAGATTTAACTTATTCACCGTCTGAAAAGCTTGTCGTTTCCCGTCCAACCACACTGAGCGTTCCACCTTAAACGAAGTGGTCGGTTCCACTCGTCTCTGGTCATTGAATACAGCCAGGATCCCGTTTCGGAAATTATCTTCCACCATTCTATCCCCCTTTCTCAGATTTTCTTCGTGGCCTTCTTCTATAACCGAAAATGGCTTCCTGTTTCTGGGAACTCGAGGGTTGGTCAAAGCTGTTGGCTTGGTGCTGGTAGGCCGCTCTATAGACGGCAGCTTGTCGAAGTGAACATGGCGTTCAAACGGCGGAATGAACAACGAGGGACGTGTCACGTGGCGGGGCTTCATCTTTGACGAGGTGGGCAACACGCTCGTGTCTCCGGGATCGGCGCTGAGTGACGTGTCAATCTCGGGAGCGCTGGGCTCGAACGCGCTAAAGCGGCGTGCAGAAACCCTGGCTCCATTCGACGAGCGCCCGTCGCGGCACTGGTTCAGGTAAACTTCCGCTCTGGACATTTTTTCCTTCACTAGCCGATCGAGAAGAGTAATCTCTTTCTCACGTTTTTCCATGACTCTTTCCCTCTCTTCCACCAAAAGCTCTCTTTCCCGGAGATACGATTCTCGAAGTTTAATGCTTTCAAGCCGATTCACAAGATGTTCGTGAAGATCTTGGTGCTCTTTGAGGATCTGGTTAGACTGGTCACTGTCCAAAGAGACGGCTTCACTTTTTTTAGCTTTTCGTTCAGCGACTCTAGTGAGAGAATGAAACGTGTTGTTCACAATATGTGAAACAACTGTCGGGTGCTGAATTATTGTTTCGATTGTGGGACGTTGCTCGGGCTTTGTTTTCAATAATTCTGAGATAATACTTTGTAAGTCATCCGAGAACATGGCAGGAATTCTGGCTAGTCGTTGAGTTTGAATGTTTATTGACAGCTCTCGGATATTAGCACCATTGAATGGAGGAGATAATGAACACAATTCATAAATCAAGCAGCCAAGGGACCACACATCAGATTTGCGACTGTATTTGTCACCTTTGATGATCTCCTGTAACAAGAAGCATAGAGTAAGAAAACAATGCTAGCAGGATTTATTTTATTTGTTTCAATTGCCCATCTGGGGTGAGGATTCTGAATGTTATGTGGCAAAACGTCACTTTCAATTGTCAAGGAGCAATATGCAAGGTCAGAAGGACAGTGATATTTTTCTTTATTATCTACAATTCTAGACTCACTAGCAAAATAAAAATTTGTCATCCTAACAAAAGCTAATGCTCGACACACTGGTATTTGAATGTTCTGATGCTTTGAGAGGCGATGTTGATGTTGTTCATATTGGCGGTGGCGCTTTCTCAAGAAACAGTTGTTGGCCTTAAAAAGGGCCTTATGAAAACTGGGGTCCGACGTTTCGGCGGCGATGGCCCCGTCATCTTCTGGGACTGATAAGGCCCTTTTTAGGGCCGACAACTGTTTCAAGAGAGAGCGCCACCGTCAATATGAACAACACACTGGTATTTTTGTCAAACAAGCAACCATTGTTTAATAAATGCCGTTAAATCTACCAACAAACCTATCAAATTTTTTATGAAAATCAACTGCATTTCCACATGTTTGGGCACAGACTAAGTAATTAGTGTTTGTGTGTATCTTAGAGCTGTAGGGTGCAAAATTAAAGTTGGTTGGGAAGATCGTGATACTTTCCCCAAAACTCTTTGAAAAAACGCCAATTTTTTGCATGTTTTGACCAAGTGTAACCTTTTTTCCGACCTTTATTTTTCACCCTGAAGCTCTAGGTTACACACATACACAATTTTGTTTTTCGGCTTTGTCCAAATTTTTGGCAATGCAATGGACCACTAGCGTTCCAGAGGCGATCAACATTGGGGGATTTTTAACGCCATAAGAAAAGCATTATCCCACAACGTTGATTGACTCTGGAATTCCTTTTTCACTAGTCGTCCATTGATTTTAAATTATAATTTGATGATGTTTCAACAAAGCATCTATTTGCACACCTGAAAGTGTGTGACTAATCCACTGGCAGCTTATTTGCACTCTTTTAGCTGTGCACACTTCTTGCTGGGCGGTTATTCCAATAACTGGCTTGTGCGCGTAACTCGCTGGTAAGCTATTCACACGCTGACAGGTTGTAACTGGTAATTATTTTTGGGAGGGTTTAGGGGTAGCAGGTAATTAAAGTACACGGTAGGGATATTTATTTTATCAGGGCGTACACTGGTGGTTATTATTTGGATGGTTGGCAGTTGTGGTAAATCATAGTGACGATAGGCAGTAAGTTCGGTAGATGGGATTGACAGTGACACTGGCGATATTTTTTTTGTTTATCTCGGTATTTGGTGATTACTCTAGTTGTGGGGTAGGCTGGCGACGTTTTTTTGTATTATCTCTGTCACAGTTGGAAGGTTCGGTAGCCGGGGCATACACTTCTGATGATTTTTTTTCTTTCCAGATCTGGTAACTAGCGTTTTGTTACGCCAGACGGTGCGTAACCAAAGACACTTAGGTAAGACGTCCATGGTCTGTGCATGATTTCGGCGAAGAGGTTTTGATAAAGAAGTGCATACACTTTGAGGTAGTAGAATAGGTTTGTAGAGTATTTCACCCACAAGTATAGTAGTGCGGGGTAGGCGAATAGGTTTAGCTAAAGTGCGCACACTTTCAGTTCTGCAAGAAATGTTCACTTGCATTGGGTGCACAAGTCTAGGTTTGCAAATAACCTTTCCGTGAGATGCATGCACTCCTCTGTTCTATGATTTACTTTTCACTGAGATGTACAAAAAGGCTTTTAGTAAATAGGGTGCTCATCTACGTGTGTCTAGACTCAAGGTAAAAGGCCCGGCCTTTATCCAATTCAATCACTTTGTGCAAGTCTAAAATAATTGTCGTCATGGCTCTGAAAAAAATTACCAGCAATTTGTTTTTTCGTTATGATGGCACATTTTTATGTTGCTGGAGAATCAAGGATAAAAATTTAATATAACTGACTGCAACCAGCAGAGATACTTGTCATTCCTTAAGATCGGTAGATCGGTGTCATTCCTTAAGATCTAAATGAGTGCAGTGTCTGTGAATGCCATAAAATGACGTGCGCAAATAATATAAACAATTCGTAATATTTTCATGTATACTGACCGGACTCATGTAGAATGGAGTACCGACGCATGTATCTGCAAGACCACCTTCTCCATCAATTATACGAGCCAAACCAAAATCACCCAGTTTTACGTTTCCATCAGAGTCTAAAAAGACATTGGCTGGCTTGATATCTCTGTGTAGTACTGTTTTGTTGGGGAGTAGAGTATGGCATGCCTGAATTGCTCGCCCTGCTTGATACAGAATGTGCCAGACAAAACTTTCCTCCATAAAAGTGTTGCGCCTGAAAGTGAAGATGTGCTTTAAAGCATTTTGGTTGATAACACTAGTAAAAAAATTCCATGAAGATTTATTTAAATTCGTACTTTTTGCATTTCTTGATACGGGATTTTAAATCACCTCCTTCACACCATTCCATTATAATATAAAGGATGGCAGATTTCTTATCTATAATTCGGCCGAAGTAGCGAACAATGTTGGGATGGTTCAGTTCACTCAGCAAGTTAACCTCCGACACAATGCGCTGAAAAAGATGATATTGCCCACCAATTGAGAGCTGTAAGAACCCATACTGCAAATCGTAGTTTGAAAGAGAAATAGGAACATTGAACAACAAACGTACCTCTTTATCCCGCTCTGTCATTTTCCCATAATCAATAGCTTTCCAAACAAAAATATCTTCAGTGAACTTGTTTCGAACTTTATAACAAGTACCAAACTCTCCCATCCCTATACAGCTTATCACGGTAAAATCCTGTTTCTGAGGTGTATCCATCGTCGAGTAATATTATAATTTACTTAAAAAATAGAACGTTTCTCTGCACTTAACTCTTTTTCCTACCTGTCAACTCAACACCGACCGCATTACAGCTTAGCGGTTATGCGACTTGCGAGTGTAACTTGACAGGTAGTTTGCTTTACATTTGAAAATTTGAATATGATTGGTCAGTTTACGTCCAATCACAGATGGCGTTCGGTGGCCATCAAACCAGACGCCAAGTTGCCATTTTGCCACCAAGAAAAGGAAGGGAAGAAATCTCGGAAGAGGAAGTGTTTCTCGATCTTCAAATTAGTTAAAATATTTGCTTCGATGAAAAGATCTACTAGTTCGTCACCAACAGAGCCCGAGCCTGTGGCAAAAGAGCCGAGACGATCAAGATATTACAAGCAGGCTTATAGGAAAGAATGGGAATCTATGCCAGATTTTAGAGGTAGTGTGCCTATGCTTTTTTTCTAGGGGTAGCTGAGCAGTAGTAGGTGTAATTAACGATATCGGTCAAAGAAGTTACTTCTTAAGCGTAACACACCAATAGTTCGTGGCAAAATTAATAATTATTAAAAAGATTTTCGAACTAAATCCACAAAAACTTTTCCAAAGTTTTTAAACTATGCTATTTACTTATTCAGGGCACTGATCGGTTTGGCATGGGGGATTTACCAGAAAGATTCTACTATACTAAAACCTCCATTCACTGGTTCTCGTGAGATCACTCTGAAGTTAAGCAACATTATGTTGGGTCAATGGTTGGAGGGGTGACCATTCATCTGAGGACCTAGTTCTGTTGAGAAGGTTAGAGAGTTTGAAGATAGTACAGCAGCTTCGTTCTTGCCATAAATCTTTTGACCGCTTAGATAAGTGGAAGAATTCGTGCTTTTTGAGTTCTACCGCCCCTCCGAGGACACCTTCAGTGGTGGTCTCCTTGTTGCTTTTCGACAGGAGTAGGCTATGTGTCGGCACCAGGTTTCCCCTCTTCAGTCAGGTTCATCATCACTCTATCATTCACCAAGGATCAATGCCACAGAGCAAAGAGACAAGTGCATCATTACACACCCCAAAATTGACCGACTTCATCACGCTTCTGACAGAAACGTGGGAAAGCTTTAGTGGATTTCTAAGCATTGAAACTATGTTTCTCTATCATTGTTTTTAAGCTAGTGTTTTATTAAGAGATAGACATGAGTCTACCAAATTTTAATGTTTGTTGTTTAATTTTAGGTTGGCTTACTGGACTTCCTGGACATCCACAAAAAGCATATTGCCTTTATTGCGCAAAATCTTTACATGCTCATAGATTGAGTCTTCTGAAACATACGGTTACATTAAGACACACTTCTGCAGCACTAACAAATTACGCCCAAGCGAACATAACTGTCCGATATGAAAACAACTCGGCTACATCGCCTGAGCATGAACCTAGTTGCTCGCCGATATCTACGCCCAGTGCGTCACCTAGAGTATCACTTCCGATGAAAGCTCGAGCTAAGCATCCCATTACTATTACACCTGTTATATCTATTAAAGAAGAAAGATATGAAGCTGCACACGGAAGCAGTAATAAGATTCCAGATGAGGATTCAAATTGTGAAGATAACAATATAGGGATTGCAGACACCTCAGCCAAAATGACAGAAACCGACGACTCTGATGAAGAAAGGAATGAAGAAGAGGGTGCCGAAACGAGTCAAACTTTATGTAAAGTAAGCGAAAATCAAAAAAAAAATCCATCAAATAATTCATCTCTGCCTGAAGCACCACCTGTAGCTCAGGCAAGTTGATACTAAAATATAGGTTACTAGGACTTTGGGGTAACACTTTATCTATCCGTATTGTTGGTTCTTGCAGAACTTAATACCTGAAAATCCATGACAGGAAATAATTACATCACGCAAAACTTTTTATTGCCAGCTGTAAATCTAGTAGACATTTTGCCAGTTACCTACATCTTTTTTCTTCAACAATAATATGACTGGCTGCTATGAAACACACATTCAACTGGTGTAGGGGATAAACAGGAAATTAATATTTAAAAATAAAACTCTAAAAATATCGCATTTAGACAGGCATTAGAAACCGCCTTCAAAATTGTATTTGACTTTGAGCTTTGAACGTTTCACCACATTATTATTGACTTGTTGTATTTGGAAAAGTTCCTTTCAAGTTGATAAAATCACAAAATTGCCATTTACAGAAAACAGCGAACTGGTTGCGCTTAATATGTTTCCATTCCAAGTTAAAATCTCGTAACGGTTTCCTGTAAGTTGATTGAAATCAACAAATCCGTTCGGCCTTCAGGCAGAATTCAAACGGGGGAAAACGTAGAAAATTAGCAAAAATTGACAGAAATGCAAATTTCAGGAATAAATATATCATGGGTATCCCTCAAAATGTTGGCAGGTCTCAGTTCATACATTTTTCATGAAAGTTCAAGGAAACAAATGCTCATTCAAGTTTAAATGAACATTTCAAATGCTCGTGGAAGTTTCATTGAAATCGGTTCATACGTTTGGCAAACGCAAAAAATGGAGAAATTAGAGTACTTGACATAATGGTATGCTGAGAGTGAATTGATGCACAAATGTGTTTAGGTGTAGGGGGCGAGAAAGGTGCTGGAAGCTGATGGGCTAGTGAGGGTACATGCTTTTGGGGTTAAGTGTTTGTTTAGATTGGGAGAGAGGGAATTGGAATTCGGTAATCCACTGGAGAGCTAGGTCCCACTGGCACAGTCATGTGAACCAAATATTATACTTGAGTATCTTTGGTTCTGAGGGATCAGAGAATGGGAGGAGGGACCTCATGATTTTAACTGTGAAGCAGTCAAAATAACCCCATCGTGCAATCCCTTAAAACTCTGATGCAGAGAGCTAGCTCACCAGTGGATTACCAAATTCCAATTCCTCCCCCCCAACCCAAACAAACCCTAAACCCCAAAAAAAACTTCTCCCCTCCCCCCCTGCTTCCCCCCCCCCCCTCGAAACACCTGTACGCCACATGTCACTCTTATCTCTATGCTTGCTGACTGTATGTGCCACATGTGAACTACTCTATACCTGCTCTGTGCTTACAATCTTCTTTTGGTTCAAGTTGCACCTCCTTTTTTCTCCAATCCACACAAAGTATTCCAGCTTTTTAGCACTACATCCATACATAAAAAATGGCTGGTCAAATTGAAGTCACGCTTGCTTTAAAGTTTTCGTCTTTGCCAGAAATGTTAACGTTTACTTATCGATATTAGTTTCTATGAGTTGAGCTTGGAGAACTATCTATGACTGATAGATTCTAAGGTCGAAGTTCATAAACAGTAAAAATTAAAGTTACGTGATTTCACAAAAAATTATGAAAAGATAACCAGAATTCTTGATAACTGCTAACTGCTTTGGGAAACTAGTGCTTTCGTCAAGATTACGATCATGAGCTCTGCTCTTTCACGTATAGCTGTGGTTAAATCTCATCTTAATATTGCAATGGATACCACAGAGGTCAACAATTCATTTTTACTTTCTTCTATACTTGCAATTTGTACCAAATTCAGTTGCATCATAGAGAACCAGACTGAGTACCTAATATTGTTATGTTTTTATATTCTTCCAGGATTCCATCAGGCCAAAGGTAGTGAAAGTCGTATCGGAACATCCTGTTTCCACTCATGTTCTGGATACGGCAAAAGGGATGCCGGTGGGAAATCTTCACATCTGTCTCTATAAGCTTGTAGAAGGGAGATGGACTGCTGTTGGGGAAGGGTAAGCAAAAGTTTAAAGTTAATTTCAGACAGCAATCTTACTATTTTACCCAACCCGAACAAACCTGGTGGGTTTAAAAAAAAATCCTTAAAATACCCCAAATATCCCTGAACTCATTTCCTTCATTCACTCATTCTGCTCATTTTCCTTTAAAATTTTCTCTTTGGCTTTGATTGGAATGGGGCTGGTTCACTGGCAAAGTGTGTCTGCATGTACTGAACTAAAAAGAATTCGGCTCTTGAAACTGAGAACTCAGCTGCAAGGTGTATTTTTAGTAGTTTATAGCCCTACGTTGGGACGAATTTTTCTTGTAAATTGGAATGCATCGTGGTTTTCTAAAATGATCTTCCAAAAAAATCTGGGAATTCTATCAATTTAGAGAAATTATTTAATACTTCGGTCAGCGGCTGGCAACTTGATGGATATAGGAACAGTACAGGAATGTGCGTAAAATACGACACATTCCTTCAGTAATCACCGTACTGGCTAAAATAAGCTACCTATTACCGATCCAATTTTGAATTGTAACTACTAAGGAAAGATACAAACAAGTCATCAATCTTAATGGACCATAATGACTCCTAGGTGCTCAGGGTCGAAAAATTCCCAGTGTGATTTCTTATAGGAGATTTGGACTTCAGCATACCATCCAAAATATGACATGCTTGACAATTTTTGCCCCAGCTTCTGTGGGAGAATTTTTTTTCGTTGTGTCTAAATTCCGAACTAACCGCCATGTATACGTGATATTTCTTTTCATTCAGAGGGTTAGAGCCTCTTTAAGCGAAACAAAGTGATGGGCCCTTTAAATTGCCGACCATTTTTATATTTTACCAGTTGGAAGTTCAAACATTGTTTTGTTTGGGAAACAAAAAATCAAATATTTTCCACTACTCAAGTTTTCGCCTTAAATCCCTTCGAGACAGAGATGAACAATTTTTTACGTAGGGAAACAAATGACAAATCTAGGTGAGCACTATTAATCCTTACCTCGGAAGGCCAATATTTGGAAAGTCGACCAGCTAAGCCAATTCTTTCCCAAGACATGCGCTCACATTCCAGCCTGAGTTGGCGATGACCCTGATGAAAATGAAACTAGTTACTTCCTAAATCTGTACACTTCAAAGCCTTCTACTTTCAATGAATATTCTAATGAGCTGATCGATAATTTTATAATGGCAAAAATTCAAATATTTACAATTTTCCTCTGCTTTTATGATAAATTCAAGTTGCTGTACACACAAATAATAAATGAGATGCCTCATACGTAAGTCGTCAAACAGAGGATGGGCTGGGAGCCTTTTAGGGTAGTTTTCCCACCTTTTCTCTGAAATTTTTACAAATAATTTTACCCATTCTCTCGCTTAATTGGATGGTTCAATGTGTTCCATGTTTTTTCTCTGAGTTGATGAGCATTTTAGTCGTAAAAAGGACTTGGTTGGAAATCTCGTCTACTCGGAAGAAAAACCGTGCCCGCACCGAACTAACACATGATTACTAATTATATTGAATCTTTCAGTATGATTTTTACCGTTGCAATTGACACTTTTCTCTCTGCCTTTCTTTGTCAAGTAACCAAACTTTTTCTGTGCAGCATCACAACTCCAGATGGTCGATGCAATACCTTCATAAAACGCGAAGATTTTGTGTCCGGTCGGTACAAGCTACACTTCGACGTGGACCGATACTTTGAGATCAGGAAGCAGGATTCTCTCTATCCATTTATTGAGGTATGAAAAAGCAATGATAAAAATATTTTAATATTAATCAAGTTAATTAGGTGGAATGAGGGGCAGGTTAAACACCACTTCAGATTTGCAGTTTCTTTTCATTACTGCAGCTAAACCATAAGTAGCAGAGCCACCAAACTTGGTTACCTCCAAGAGAATGGACGACTAGTGATCAAGGAATTCCAGAGTCAATCAACGTTGGGGGACAATGCTTTTCTTATGGCGTTAA
>QKMV01002882.1:0-12392 GCA_003287335.1 Lednia tumana
AAGATTTTGAACTCGCTAATCCTTGCCAACCCTGCTTCGAGCTAGGGCTAAGCATGATTATGTGGTCAGTTTAAAACGGCTGTCTCTTATCGAATTTGGTTAGTTTTATATTATGGTTCACATATTGTTATTGGTAGATAATTGCTCATTTGAATAGATTTATAATTATTTGACTGCGACAACGCAAATGTTACCCTATTTCGTGAATTATCCCGGGCGTAACTCTGACAGCCCCATGGAGCCACCCCCTATACCACAACACAGGGCTAGGCAGGGCTAAGAAAATGTATGTGAATTGACCCCCAAGGGAGTAGTGAGTTTTCAATTGAAATTATATTCTTTGATTAGGTATCCTTTATTCATGCAAAAGATCAATCTACCTTCCTATGTTATCAAATTTGAGATATTCAGAACAGTTCAATGTCATGTAACTTATAAATACAAGTAGACATATTCCAGCCATGGAAAGAATACTAGATATACCTACTAAGAAAAGCCACTTGGGTTCTGAGTGCCCTATTCTGCCTGGGCTAAATTCCAAAGCCAATTTGATACAAATTTGGATATATTATACTAGATGGCTTTGGCATTTAACCCAGACAGGATAGGGTAATCACAACCCAAGTGGCTTTAATTAGTGGGTACATCTAGTTCAAGTTGGCTTTGGCATTTTACCCAGACAAGATAGGGCAATCACAACCCAAGTGGCTTTTCTTAGTAGGTATATCTAGTATTCTTTTCATGGCTGGAATAGGTCTATGGGGCTTGTGGGCTTAAAATATTAATACTTCTTGAACCATGGGGAAGTTTTTGTGGATTTCTTGGCTTTCAAACCCAGTTTGTAAATGTGATCTTTTGGAAACCCCAGGCGCGCACAGGCTATACTCAAGCTGCAAGCCATGTGGCTTATCGGGAGCAGGGAGAGCTCGGGAACAGAATAAAGGCGAGTAAGAAGACAAACGTGCTTTTTTGGGGAAGGAATTACGATCCCCTCATTTGCCTGAAATGGTCGTGGGAAACCACGGAAAACCACAACCAGAATAAGATAGCGAGAGTCGGTCACCGGTATCTAACTTTCCCAGACGGCAAGCGGCTAGTGTGCCGGTTTTACTGTGATTTGTGTTGATGGATTCTAATCATGGTTTTGTTTAGTGTTTTGTACAGAAAAAGATCTGAGGACGTTATTAGTGAGGTGAAGCACACTGTAGCCCATGGACCATCATTTGTCCCGCGCTGAGAGTGCGTCGTTAAACTATGCCCGCAAAAAAAAATGCCGAACTGCGAAAAAACGCGAAAAAACCTCATTGCTGTCCTCTTTGCAAAGAACACAATGTCAAGGAATTGCTAGCTTGAGCTCTCTCCTTACTTGCCATCAGCAATTTAGCATCACTGTCAATTGGTGTTCCACTTGTTTACAACCTTCATTCTATGATAGTTCCTAGCGGAAAATCTGCTGATCAAATGAGGTATCCCGTGGGCTTTTTGAATAGGCTGTCAATCACTAGAGGGTATGTGGTGTGAGAGGGTCTGTAGTGAGTCTAATGGCTCTTGCAAAGGTTGTCACTTGTCATCTGTGGAAAGGCTTAGAGAATGTAACTGGTGAGTAAACATTTCAATGAATGAAGAATTCACACCACATACCCTCTAGTTATTGACAGCCCATTCAAAAAGCTCACAGGATACCTCCTTTGACTAGCAGATTTGCTGCTGCACTCTCAACCTTGAACGGACTCTAGTTGTATTCATAATTTTTTCAGAAGCCCTACCCTTCGGTCATGTCAACTTCAACTTGTTACTTCCACATGACTAGCATAGGAGGAGCCGAGTAGGTGTGAGAAGTGTCAAGTTCCAACTAACATTAGATGTTAAAATGCATTGTTTTCTAGAGTTTCAATATGAGATAGGGAAAAATGTGTGTTGAGGCTAGTATGTGGTATTTACCTGTCTGTCTGAGAAGTTCTTTTGGTGAATTAATCGGACAGTATATTTCTTCGGGTGGACAAACTAAATTCCCTCTGCCGTTGCCATACGTTGCAACGACCAGGCCTTCGAAGCCGTATCGCAGATAGCTGAAAGACATGGCTAGCCGGATGTGAATCGGGATGGCCGTTGTTCCCGTGTCCATTCCATAGACTGCAAGGAGCATGAGAGGCACAGACGCTGCTGGGCCGACAAACATTCCATTCTGCAAAACAACAGTTTTCACTCCACTCTGTTCAATGTTCCAATGGATACACACACAAGGAAACGATTCAATTGTTAACTTATTTTTATTAACTAAAATTTTTACGTGTCCACAAAATCTAAAAACCAGCATAATTAATACTGATTTATTAGGTTGTATTAGTTCCAAATATTTTTTGATAAGCGCATGTTTAGGAAAATTATAGTATATGCTTTGAGAAGTGAGGCTTTCAGGATTACTAGGAAGTGTCAGATGGAAGGGAAGCGAAACGGGTAAAACGTGCCTCTGATCCAGGAATCGAACCTGGGACCCCTCGATTTCCAGTTGATTCCCAGATCGGAGGCACGTTTTTCCCGTTTCGCTTCCCTTCCATGATATGCTTTGTTTATATTTTTCAACATCCTAATGTAAAAGCAGTGCTCTATTTCTCTGCACTCGATGACAGGTTAATAGGTACTAATAGGTAATACTCACAACAACGTTTAAAGCAGACGAGATGGCCAAACCAAAGCTCTCCGAGGCCAACCCAATCAGTAGACATATACCTAGAAATTGTACTATTCGCAACCATTCCACTGGTTGGCTTGTCATGAAGTACACCATCGAGAAATATCCGGTGCCAAGAATGATCTGAAGAAAAAGAAGCGGAATTACAAAAGTTTCAATGGATACCAATGTTCAAAGTTGTTTTTTGTTTGTTTTTAGTTTCTACCATTAAAATTGGTTGTTGATAGCTGATTGGCTGTAGAAACGGCAAGGACTAGCTAAAAAATTGTTCAATTCTTGCCACAAGTATGGCTGGCTGTCAACTTTGTATTCCTCATTTACTCATATCTCATCCGGCCATATTAATACCCATAAATGTTTATCGAATGTCATAACCAATTGTCACCTGCCAATTGAAATGATGAACCTACCAACCAAGGATGGTTTGATGAAAAACCGGGACTATTGGGTATCCCAAATGGGGTTTCTCCGGACATCGGGAAGGCATTAAAAACCAGGAAGTATAATCAGTAATCACCCTAAATTGGTCGTCTCATAATTGTGTAGTACCTGAAGTGGAAGTTTCGATACTGTCAGGGCACAGAAGTATGCATTAAGGCTGTACCATCTGTTAAAATGCTCACGTTTGAGCAACTTTACTTGGTCAGGGACTGAAACAATTCAAACAAGACAATTAACTCATGCTGTCAAGCTTGACTGTTAGAGAAACCTGGCAGCCAGTAAAAGAAAACAAGACTTACATTGTAGAAGCACTGGCAACATTGGTATGTACAAAAACATTATGATGCAAGTGTACACAAAGCCAAAATTGAACATTGTTTTGGAGCCATCGTTTCCAAAGTCAAAAAACATAAGGCCGACAATAAGCCCCAAGAAAACGTGTAATACTATTTTCAGCCGCATTTGCATCTGAAAAAGGAACACGTTTTTAATGCCACGATAAAGTAAAAGCCAACTTGCAAGACCGCCCGCGTCAAACCGTATCTTTGCGTTGGTAAGTGCACTCACCGAGTCCCGCCAGGTTTGCAAGCCCATGCGATATGTGAGAATCTTGAACTGCCCCCAACAACTGCTTTCGTAGTTATATTTGAAATCTGCATTTTCGATGAGAGATTTCGAGGAAGCTCTATCTTTTATCTTCCTCTCGAGGAAGGATGTACCGTGAGTGGACCATCGATAACAGCGCCCGTTGTCCACAGCAGAAACCATCTTTTCAGTGTGGTCTCCGTACTCGCCACTGGACACTTCAATCACTAGAACATTAGAACATTAGAACATTTCTCACGTCAGTCTCAGGCAGAAGATGATTGAAAAAATAACACAAAAGGGTACCTATCCATGTTAGATGTATGTTAGGACAAATCAAAAAAAGAAAGGTTTGGAGTAAAACCTACATGGTTCCCAAAATGTGATACAAAAGATGCCTGTTTTGAATCATAGCATATTTGGTTTTAAGTAACTTATTCTATTCTAGTAAATATTCATCAAGTCCTCATTATCTCCTAGGTGGCATTGAGGCGTGGAGAACATCAAGTTAATTGAGAGATTGCCTCATGCGGGCTTCTAAGCAAAAGCAAAGCTCATCACATTAAAACCATGGTCCAACGCTCATGAAAGGGATTTCTTTCAGCTGAGACCAGCTCACGGTACCTACTGCAGTACTGTAGGTACTGGCACTTATATCATGTCTTGTATAGAATATATAGGTACTTCACAAAAACCGAGGTTGAAAACAAGAGCATAATACTAATAAATAACTACATGTATATATTACACTGTATGAATAATTTGTCATTTTTTTGTTCTAATTTGACGCATCCAATATTACGATATTTGTAATCCAAAGGAATTGAATAAATAAATAAGTATTAGTTTCAAGGATTAAACATTTTAAGCCATATACACGGCTAGTCATAATTTGAAGAAGATTTAAATCACTTCAAAATACCTGCTTGCTCGAGGACTCGAACCTTGCATAGCTCAGTGGTTAGAGCATTTGCTCGGTAAGAAAAAGATACGGGGCTTGAGTCCTCGAGTAAGCAGGTATTTTTGAAGTGATTTTAATATTCTTCAAAGCATTAGTTTCACTTCTTTCCCATTCGACCAAACTACATCTCGGAAATTTACTGCTTGTTTCCAATTTACCCTAGACACTGAGACTGTCATTACAAAAAGGTCATCAAAGGCTTTACAATCTGCAGTAAACGTAGGAGAGCGCCGTCATTAAAAGTCGAATTGCGTGCCAGCGCCTGCGCTGTGTTGTCATTGAGGTAGTAACGTACGTCACTATAGAAATGTAGAGCAGAAAATAGGTATTGTGCTGGCAAGCTAAAAGCTTTCGGGAAGCAGTGAGTAGAACTCAGATTGTCGGGATGATGCTTATGCAGTTTTTTTACTCATTAATCAAGTCCTGTAATTAATGAAATGAATAAAAGCTATCCAACAAAGCAACTTAACAAGGATACAGCTATTGCCTATGTTAATAGGTACCTATACTAGTGTAATACGGCTATACATGTATGTTACATATAATTTCATGTGGCATGTTGTGTAGGTCTTAGGTCTACATACTTAGGTATACATTGCATGTCTGATACAGCTCTTGTCCTTGGAGGCATCCATTTCAAAGAACATCTACCTACTACACAATCAACTAATTAAAAGTAGTTCTGCATTGACAAGGATTAAACATTTGAAGCCATATACATGGCTAGTTATAATTTTAAGAACCCGGGGTTCAAGTCCTCAAGTAAGTAGGTATTTTTGAAGTGATTTTAATATTCTTATAGTTCTGCATTAGTCGACCAAGTTAAAATCTGTTATTCCAACCTGCAGATATCGGTAACACACTAATGACCTGTTCACTTACGTTCACAGAATCGAAGAAGATTTTCTGACAGAGTATCTGTTACTTGAATAACGTCTAAAGCTGGACTTCCATGAGATTTGTATTGCAAAAATCGCGACGGGTTTTTCACAATCTTTCTCTGATTGGTTGACAAAAACCGTTGATGAAAACGTTATGAATTCAGCGTTTGTCTCATGGAAGCACAGCTTAAGTGACGCACACTCAAAGGTCACGATAACTACCCAAAAAATGAGAAATTCTGCCAAGAAAGGCTTACAAAACGAGATCTATGTCCCTCCCTTCATTTCTCTGCTCTTCGAGCAGCCAACGCTAATAGACCATCAACATTTAAATGATGCGGTTGATTTGGGTTCAAATAACCAAGTGGCTGCCTGATTGATTCCCAAAGTTGATCTTGCCAATTGTCAATCAAAATCCCCGTTTCTCTTTATTATTTGGCTTCTCTCATGCTGCATTATCTGTGTTGGTACGTACCAAAGTCAGCGGGGTTGTAGTGCTTGGGACAGTGAATATCCACCGACGCTAAGAAAGGTACGATCTCATCCCCAGGCCCTTGGAATGCGCACTGGCCTTCAGCTATGATGTAGACGTGATCAAACATAGCAAAAAGCCGAGCGCTGGGAGTATGAATGGAACAGATCACTGTCCTTCCTCCTTTTGCTAGCATTTTCAGTAATGAAATACATTGTGAGCTGGATAAGTCATCCAACCCCCTGAAATACAATAAAGATGAAATGCCATTAATTATTCATTTCTTTAGACTCGTGTCTTTTTCTTAATCTTAGCACTGGTTTTCAAAAAAGCTGTTAATTAACTAGGTGTCACTGCCAAGAACTTCTAACAAACAAACTCCCAACGTTTCCCGAACTATACTGTAGACTCCCTCAGGGCAAATGTGTTTATAAACATATTTATAAACATAAATAGCAAGCTTACCTCTAGGGATGACAAAGCCCTCCCTAGCATGGTAAATTACCCCCTCACACCCAAAGGTTACACAAAACTCCTGATCCAGCAAGATCTAGAAATATATTTTACTGTTTAAACTTCATTCAATTGCGTCCCATACCCTCTAACTGTGTCCCGTGGGTACACATTCGCCCTGAGGAAGCCTACAGTACAGTTCGCGAAACGTTGGGAGTTTGTTTGTTAGAAGTTCTTGGCAGTGATACCCAGTTAATTAACAGTTATTTTGAAAATCCATTAGTGATTGAAATAATAATGGTTCATGAATCATGATGCAATCATCTAGATGCAAGTTCGATGCAAGTAGGTTCAGACACTACACACTTGCCGGAATGCTCTGGTGACGTGAGAGTGGCTGCACTCGCAGTGACAACGCCAGGAAATTTCCCTTGAGGGACTGAGATAAGTCCCCAAGAGTGACAGGGTTGCCCCCTGGTTTAGTGTTTTTGGGAGTGTGGAGGGTAGATGATTTCAGCACAGCCCCCTTCTTGATATTTCCCAGCAGAGGCGAAACGAGCGTAATGAAGACATAGGTTTCAGATTCTTCGTTTGACTCTCTATTGGCGCAACTGTACTTAAATTAATGTCAGAATAATCTCCACATTCTCCTAATTCCTATTAGTGTGATGGAAATTTTACACAAATATTCAAAGCCGAGGAAAGGGACAACTGCCGACTATTCACAGTGGGTGGCTCACTACTTGCGATAAGGCAATGCCATGAGAACAGCATTGCATGAGTTTCGAATGCTGGGTCTCATAAATTTATTCACTAGCTTTTGCTGGGAGTGGCCTATAAGGGGGGCTGGGGCTTGCACAGGGGCACGGATCCCCCCGTGGCTCACCGCTAGCTGCCAGCCTGGCATTCAGTATGCTTGACAATGACTGTGAAATATGAATAAAACATTGCTTCAAACAAGAAAACTGATGCCCATGGCAATTAGCCGCAAAACCAGCCTTGCACGACCGTACCTACGTAACAGCTCCAAGAGAGGATAAAGTGGGATGTTAAAAACATGATGATACCATTTCAGGAATCTGTTTCGTATCTTCAATTGTTTAAGTGAAAATGTACATTCATATCAGAACCCAACATATTTGTACCACTTTTTGGTTTGTAACTTTCTTCTACACATGCTAATATGACTGTTTTTTTGTAAGTTGTAAAAATTCCTTTTCTCTTGAGCATTGTAGCTGGGTAATCTTACTTAGAGCCAATAGTTTCTGGAGGATGCTTCCGGATTATCGTATTATCATTGTACACCATCGCTGTGGTCTGAACTTGTTCATTCACGTTGGGGGAGATAGCGGAGAGTAATCAAGCTCATTTTCGGTATGAATCTATGCATATTTTAAGTTGAAATCTCTAGCCGAGATAGAGAGGTACAGCTGTATAGGAATTTCAGCAAATAGCTATGTGTTGATTCTGAATAGCTTCGAGCAAAATAAACAGCTTCAAAACTAAACTAATTGTGCTTTCATTGGTAGGTTCTTATTAATACCATCATTAGAAAAGGTGAGTTAACGGGGTTTGCTCCGGAAGGTGTGGTGGATAAACGGAGCTTGTTTCACTTAACGCTCATGTTAAGCCTTGGGAATATGGTAGTAAAGTTATCTCGGTGATACATTTGTAGTGGGCTTCGTGAAGAATATGTTCTCATTCTGTTCAAAAAGCCAGTAAGTTGCAAGAAAACTGATTTACAAACTGGGTTTAATGCTAATAAAGCCACTAAAACACTCCCAATGTTTCGTAAACTGTGTGTACTCTTTCAGGGGTTAAATTCTTCTAACATTGACGTGGTTTTTTCTGTGCACAAGCTTTTTTCCTGTGAAGAAGTAAACACCATGATGTACCAAACATTGGTAGTGGATTTTTGGCATTGAAACCCAGCTTGTAAATCATTTTCTTCTAAAATTAGTGCTGAGATTAGGAGAGAGGTGTGCCAGTAAATGTATTGGTTTTCATTAATTGATTGACGCAGTGGAAATCCGGCCCATTGACTCCTTACTGTAGAGGGTGCAGGAGATGCAGGTATGGATGAAATGAGATAGAAAACTTGACTAAGGTACGTAATCAGAACCGAATCAGGATCTAATCAGTACCTAAGGAGTGAGTTCCTAAAGATGACCTAATTAGTACCTAGTGAGTTCCTAAGGGATGTCACACAGCAGCAGAGCAGCCTGTTGGCAGCCCTTGTTGAAGGATCAGTAGAGAAAACAATAGAATATGGTAATATCAATAGGAAAATCTGGGGATGTCTGTAGGAATTCTACTGGTATCAGTAGGTTATTTTAGTAGGTTTTATCAGGATATTTTATGTGTACTTATCAGTACAGACCTTACTGACATTAGTAGAAGCCTAATTGCAACATTAGACCGTGTTCTGATATCGGTAGGATTTCTAACGACATCGGTAGGATTTCTAACGACATCGGTAGGATTTCTAACGACATCAGTAGAAATTCTAAATTCTAGTGATCCTTCGACTAGGGTGGGAGGGTGGTTACTGGTTGGTACGTACGTGGTGGGTTCATCAAGGAAGATGACAGGAGGGTTGTTGACTAACTCGAGTGCAATCGACAGTCGTTTCTTCTCTCCTCCTGACAGCTGTGATGTTTCTGTGTCTTTGGCTTTTAATAGTCTTAGCATGTCCAGGATTTCTGTGATCTGAAATAATTACACGAGATCGTTTCAATGAAGAGTCAATTTATTGCATTATGTGGCAGGAAATAACCTAGACATTGATAGCAGAACTAATGTGGTAATTGGCTCATGAGTAAGTCATGAAGTGAGGCAAGCATTGAGCCTGAATTAGTGCAGCATGGGTTCCAAATGGGGGGGGGGGGGGGGGGGGCTCCTGATATCAATGCCTTCGACGGCAACGGGAAACATTTATGGTTTTCACGGACCATTCACGACTCTTGGCTCCTTTTCTCCACCTTTTCTTTATTCGTTTTCACCACGCATTTGACGCAGTATTTACTATAAGTATATGTTATAAACTATGAATGGACGACTAGTGATCAAGGAATTCCAGAGTCAATCAATGTTGGGGGACAATGCTTTTCTTATGGCGTTAAAAATCCCCCAATGTTGATCGCCTCTGGAACACTAGTCGTCCATTGCGTATTAGTACAGAAAATAATAAGAAGCGGTGCTGCAGGAAATGATTATTTTGAAATCTACATGGTATGCACGGCATATTTATGGAACCCAATAATTTTTTTACTTTCTTTTTTTAGACCAGTTAAAAGCGGAATATTCTAAATCTATTGGGCAACAAATGTTTGATAAAATGATATCAGATCATGGGTCTTGGGGGGGAGGATAAGTGCCCATACCTCCCCCTTCCCCCCTTCTGCACGTTGAATTATAGAAAAAAAAATCCAGTCTACTTTTCGCCGATCGGCCACGGGAAATGACAGTGAACGAATAATATCACAAAAATGTGGGATGTGAAACATTCAGCTATATTTTATGAGCAAAGGGAAAAGCAGCCTTCATAATTCTAAGGCATTCATCTTGCCATAATTAGTTGGTTATGACAGAAATGTTAATAGTGGGAATTGCATTGTGCGGCTACTATGGCTGCAAGGTTTCGGGAGAAGCCACGGTAGGCGCTAGCGATGTCAATTAGAGAAAGATAAGAGAAGCGACGTACTCGTACACAAGAAGAAAATACTAGCTAGTACCTTTGATATATAGTGGCCACTATATAATCAAAGCTAGTACTGCACTAGACTATATTAGGTTAGAACTAGAACTAGTTAAATCTAGTTTGAACGAATTTCATTTAGAGCCAGGTAGAGCAGTTGTCATGTAAACAAAAGGTCCGAGGTTTGAGTCCTCGAGGAGGCAGGTATTTTTGAAGTGATTTTAATATTCTTCAAATTAATACTAGCCGTGTAAATGGCTTTAAATTTTTAATCCTTGTCATCTCAGCGTATCCCACGTGTTTGGGAGTTATTCGAGTTGGTTAGATTGTGATGCAGTATAAGCATTACTTGTCCAGAGCGATCTTTAAAATTGTTAAAGCCTTTTGGTTCAAATTTTCCTTGTGAGACCTACCACTCATAAAGATGTAAATCACTTTAAAGCATCGTACCCTGCTTAACTCAGTGGTAGAGCAGTTGTCATGTAAGCAAAAGGTCCGGGGTTCGAGTCCTCGAGGAGGCAGATATTTCTGAAGTGATTTTAATATTCTTAAAATTAATACGAGCCGTGTATTTGGCTATACATTTGTAATTCTTGTGATTTCAAGTATATTTTTATTGGCCTGTAATCTCAGAGTCTGTAAATTCACTTTTTTCGGTTTTATTTTTCATTGTATTTTCCCATTTTTCTTGCCTACCAGTTGAATGTGTGATTCATGGCGACCGACCTTATGTTGAAAAAGTAAGCAACTTACAAAATTGACACCTTCAATGCACAAAAATGCGTTGCAGCAAAGCGCCCAATTTACCAGCCTCAATACATACACACATATCATCCTTGCTGAAGTTGTATACAATGAAGATACATTGAATGCACTGCACAATGATTCATTAGTTAAATGAGTTGTGGCTATGAGGTTTCCATAATAATTAACGTTTACACTTAGCTCTGCTACAAAATAGATTGATGGAAGTATTAACCGATATGATATTTTACGTACATATATTAATTTTGTGATGTTACCAGACTTCATTCAGTCTGATTTTTTGTTACTGATTGTTATAGTCTTTGCTTTAGTTAGGAGTGCACGGAATTTTGAAACGTTTTAATCCTCGCACGTGTAAGTATCCATGTAAACATCCTGAACATGTTATCTATCAGAATAGAATAGGTCTGGCTATGTCGTCAAATATCTCGTAGACCAAGTGCAACCCTGACATGCCATATTGCTATAACTATAATTGATGGGTTGGGGACGCAATTTGGTATTTGGCAACACAGCTCTGTGCTTGAGTCAGCGACCAAGTCAACACGGGTAGAAAACCCGAGTCCTGTCAAATAAACATTGATTTCAATCAAGATAAACATAATCACCTCTAATTCCGTGCACTCCTAACTAAAGCAAAGACTATACTCGCTGACTACGGTGGGACGAATCGCAATTCCTAGCATACCATATTAGCCGGATAGTTAGTGTTTTCCCACGCTCCATCTCTCGGCGCCGCCGAAGACCTCAAACACCGATAGCCATTTATTGGGTTGTGTGCCAAATTGGAGTTTCCTTCGGTACGAAACATGAATTTATGCATACCAGACCACACAGCAGAAGCATTATTGAGGCAACTACTAGATATCTCTCTCTGGCGCCTGGCAGTTTGAACGACGTGTTCAGGAAAAGTTAACGGCGTTTTAACTCGGGAGGGCGGGCGAGCCATAGCGGTTCAAATCCATTTTTTGTGCCGAAATCAGTCACTGGTCTCACTCACTCAAAAAAACAACAAAAATTGCATTCCAATTAGAAAAGAAAAATACACTCATAAATCCCCTCCTCTATACAATAACATTAGTATGGAAAACAAAAACTTTTTCTATGAATCAATATTGCCACCAAAATCGTCCGCTATATGTATCTCCGTTGGTTCTTGTTCGTTCGTTTCTCAGTCAAAATGTGCTCTACTGATAACTAGCCTTCTGTATTCTCACAAGGAGGTTTCTGATTCCTTGAGCGAAATAAAATGTTGTACCTACAACCCAAAAAGAAGTAATTTACCAAATTTGAAAATAAGAATTTGCCTTTCTTACTTCGATTGACAAGTATCTGCTATAAAATATCATACTAGCCTTGCTGCCCCCCACTCAATGGACGACTAGCGTTCCAGAGGCGATCAACATTGGGGGATTTTTAACGCCATAAGAAAAGCATTGTCCCCC
>QKMV01002883.1:0-12392 GCA_003287335.1 Lednia tumana
TATCCAATGTTCACCCCTTTCTTCTACATCTCTTCTTATTTGCGTGGTCTATCTCTCTCTTGATCTACCCACAATTCTTCTCGTGTTCTTTATGTTCTCCATTCCTTCATGTTACCATGCACTTGATGTTACCATGCCATCTCAAGCTTACGATATCAATCGTAAAAAAGGTTATGTAATATTTCATCTCGATAAATAGTAAATAGAACGCATTTTATCCCCGAAAGGTCGATGAAAAATACCAAATCAGATAATCTAAATTACACCAAAGATAGCTACAGGCGAAAGATCTTGACAAAATCATCCAGAAAAGACACAACACTCCTTCTTATCAAGTCCTACGTGTAGCATTAGTGTGTGTGGTAGCTTATTTACCAAACAAAAACAATATCGATGAATAAAACGGCATGGTTCGATGGCTCTCCTGAACGCAGCCCGCAAAGCCATGAGTACGTTCGTAGTCCGTCAGCAGCGCAGCGACGTTTCAAATCGATTCGTCTGTGTATCGTTCCACTTGAATTGAAAGTAGTTAATTAAAAATGAATGTCATTACTGGCCAACGAGATTGCCAAAGAACTTATCAATTGCATACGCAACAAGAACAACAACAACAACAACAACTAATGCACGCATTTGCACGAATTTACATATTAAATATAATAAGCCAATTACGAAATATCACGCACTTTTGTATGTGCTGGTTATACTTACAACTGCATGCAAGTCACTAATACGATTCTAATCATGGCTGTAGAAAGCTATGTGCATTTAAAAAATGCAACAATAATTCTCGTTTGAAACAAAGCCACACGGTTAGACCCACGATCACTTTTTGTTAACTCTGATAACGTAACATGACCGCTTTAATTTAGTATCGGTTAGGGATCTCATTTGGAAGGAATATTTTCCGTTAAAATTTAAATGAGTAAGTTTATAATATGTGGTTCATACCTATTTTGACCTTTTTTCCCTGGAATTTTTCCGTGATATGGTTTTTTGGTAAATAGGATTAGGAACAGTTTAAAAGAAAAAAATACAGAAAGCAGGGATACCATTTCGCAGGAGTGTTTGAGGTGTGACACGGATGGATAATGTGATAAGACGCAGTAGGATCAGAGAAGAACTGTTGGTGGGGACTGTAAAGGAGAGTTGAATTTAAAATGGGGAGACGCGTCGGTGTTGGTGTGGAAATATGATGTCGCTGGAGCTGAGCAGAATTCCAAGCTGCGAGTTGACTGTAGAAAAAGCTTGTCAACGAAGAGTTGGAAGACTGCTGGGGGAATCAACAAAAAAATGGAAGATAATTTGGAAAAAGAAGCTCGCGCGCGGCTGGCCCCTTTCCCTAGATATATTATATTATTTCTCGTTTTTTTACATGTTTTGTGGCCTTTTATGTTGGTGGATTCTCCCCCAAAACCAATATTGGGACCTGGGGTTGATGAAATAATTAATTTTCCGCTTAACTTTCTCAGGTCTTAAAGGTGTAGTGCTATATATTTCCTGTTGTCTTGAGGTAATCGTCGAAACCAATGCAATCCCGCGTTGTTAGAGGCCCACCTGTGAGTGGATCCTGCAATTACGACGCAACAGCTGATCATTTTGTGTATTTTAAGTGGGCTGAAGCTTTTAGCAGCAACTTGTAACTATAAACATCTTGTCTGATAGCAAACGGATCCCAGCAACGCGAGCAGAAAGGATTTATCCGGTGGCTGCCAGGCAGGCGCTAAATGAATGATTAATGTTCGGCGCCAGAGATGAAGGGGGCTGGTGACTAATTTGCAAATAACTATATGGGAAATTAGCGGAGATTGCACATGGCACTAATGGAGAGTCAGAATCAATTTGACAATTAACACGTCGCAATTGAGTTGACAGCGAAAAGCTGCAGTTTGATTTGCAGTAACAGATTGGAACTATTGGAATGGTTTTTTAGGCACTACGTTGTGTGGAGTTATTGGACTAATTTGTTTTCTTTGTTTGTTTGCAGTTTCCGAAAGAGAAGTGAGACAATGGTAAGTGCAATAATGATTTTCCATTTAATTATTAGTTAGAATGTGATCTATTACAAAATATTTTGCACACAAGCTAAATGCTCAAGCGAAGCTATTTTCCAGTAGCAGTTTGGTGTGGTGAAATTATCGGGCACATTTTTGACTCTTACAATGCCATAACATTAGGAACAAGCGAATTTTTCCACCA
The DNA here is from genome assembly GCA_003287335.1 of Lednia tumana. Classification (NCBI taxonomy): domain Eukaryota; kingdom Metazoa; phylum Arthropoda; class Insecta; order Plecoptera; family Nemouridae; genus Lednia; species Lednia tumana. Next base: position 2,200 of record QKMV01002883.1, read on the forward strand.
TGCTGGAAGACATTGTATTCTGAAGAAGAAAATGGACCTAATGAAGTTTTTTTATGTTTCGGCTCATTCTTATAATGAATTTTAGTAAATACAATAAATGAAGTGAAGTTATTTTGGTCACATTACAGAACGGTGAACTTGGATCAATGTTTTGCCTGTCACACAAACAAATAAGTAATATACAGAAAACACATCTAAAAAGTGACTGAATATCATGTATATACGTCCATGTCTCTACTTGACTAGAGCCGAGTTCGTTACTGTTTGTCACAACAACAAATATAATATTGCAGAACACACGATCCGATGAAGCCAATCCTCCGCCTCGTAAAAATGAACTGACCCCTTAGCAATCGATTCGACGCAACTCGTATAAATATCTCAGTACCTATCGAATAGAACATAACAATAGTTTACATATATTGCTGGCAAAGAGACATTAAACTGAAAAAAAACTTCTCGAATCTATTGTTATGCTAATCCCATTGCGTACCAATCCACCCACCCAGAACGATGGTTATACATTCATAATCTTATAATGCACTGCTGATGAGAATACTACGTTGGAGCTTAATTGAACGTTAGTAATAAAGAGCTGATTAGGCTGGAAATTTTCTGGCTATAAAAGTTTATGGATTTGCGCCAAGTAGGTCTCAATTTTGAGCCCCTGGCCCCAACCTTTCGTGCCGGCTGCACCGATACTGCGGTTTTCGAACTAGGGGAGCCAGCTGGCTCAAGTAATTCCTGCACACAACTAGGCTAATGTGCATTTATAATGATACACCATCGCCGTGCATACGAAAACCATATATTTTCAGTGATAGAGGATCAGATTAAAGTCAAAAGGTCTATGCATGCGCTCGTCTAAAGATTAATGCAGGGAATAAAGATTTGTTTTATTCGCAAAAAAAAGTGAGAAACTAAAAGGTCTGATGCAAAACCATGAATAAAGAGTAATTCTCTTTTTCACGACGAAGATAGGAGGCGATATGAAACGACAGCCAACATTTGTCAGGTTTTGTGACTCAGTTTCTTTTCTTCCTGTTTTCTCTCTAACTTGCATTTCAAAACCATCTTGCTCGCTGACGTAGAAAGAACCGTGTCGCAGTCACATCCTCCAAAACAACAGAATGGGAGAAAGGTATGAATCGTCTGTAATTTCAAAGAAGACATGCGCGAGAGTCACCCAGTCGAGATCTTTTATTTTCTCGTTACATATCTCCCATCTGGCGAACCAATTAACGAGTATAATATAGCGTTGTTAATAATTTTCCACGGTATGTACGAGACTCCCCCTGGAGGTAGATCTTGACATGGCATCCGGATCCGTGCGGCAAGTCCCATCTTATCCCGCTCACTAATGGAAACGTCGCGCTGGACAAAGCGCTGAAGAAGTGGACTCCTCGTCGACGGACAATAGCGAGCGCTCTCCGATCTCTTTGTCGAGTATCGAGACAGCGAGCGTCGTCGGCCCGCGTTCAGCCTCGATGGTAGAACTCGTTGAACGGTTCACCCCTATTATGCCAGCTTCCACTACTTAGGAGTTAGTACAACAAGTATTTAGAATGTCGAGAATCTTTTATGGGAGTGATATAACAACGAATGTGTGAGTAGTGTACGTAGATTACCAGGATGTGATTCACGGAATATAGACACACATTTTTTCTTTAGGCCCCATTAAATCTTCGTTAAAAAAGGTTAAAAACTACTTAAAAAGTGTACTTTAATTAAGTCAGCCAAACAAACTGTCAGCAGCAGCTGCGAAAAATGCATAGAAATTCCCGTAGAATTTTGCTGGCTATCAAGAAAAGTTTGCGCCAATTTTGAAAATCATTATCTGATTTATTGAAGGAAAAAAAATCTCATGATTTAAGATGTTTTGGATTCAATAAATAGAAATCATGAATTGCAAAATATTTACGATTTTTTTTTCTTACGTCAGTATAACTCTGGGAAAGTTCCTATAAATGTCATCAAAGTGCAACTTATGGGTTGGCTGTAGTTATTAAAATACCCTACTTTATTACGGTCCATTTAGCCAAGTAGAATGACATTTCGAAAATTTCGTTTTGAATATCGTTTTTACGTATGATATAATTCCTTTGTAATTTGGCCAGAAATGTTGATGCGTTCGCAAGAACTGCACGAGATTCAGGTGAAAGGTCGCAATATTTGGTCAAAGAATTGGAATTTAAATACAGTTAAGTGAAAGACCCGCTACTATAATTAATATGACCATTATTTGTCAATCTCGCAGTATAAAGTTGTTCACCATAATTTTACGATAAATGATTATACCGTGACAGAAGGTCATTGGAAATTAAAAACTATGTTTATCCCTTTATAATGATGGCACGTATGTCGGAGAATGGTCGGAAAAAGTTGACCATCGTTTAATACTTGGAAATCATGCTGACGGATGTCGTGCTCTGCAAGAATCTCAATATCCGGCAGACCCTGATCCTGATATCCTTAAGATCGTACAGTCATTCTGAAATTCTGCCGTCTAATAGCTACACCAATCCGAATGATTAAACAGTTTAATGTACATTTCTCTTCGTCAATAAGCATGCTAATTATAGAATTATGTTTAAGTAAACCTATTGCGCTAGTACATCCGTTTGGAATGCGTTTGACTATAACTTTTGTGTGAAGAATTGCATGCTAGAAGTTTTCAACTCGGCAAATACACTTTTAAAGAATTTGAAATATCAGTCGGAATATTATATAGTACCTGTTCGAAATAAGCATACCAAATCGTGTCAAAAAGGTAAGCTTGCTTATTAAATAGAATGTAGGTAGAGCAAGTTTTCGTTTATATTATTTCATGAAAGAATAATAATATCAGAGCTCGTATGGCTCGTGTAGAAGAAAGGAAGAAAAGAATGTGAAATATTTACATATCACTTCTCTACGTAAAGTTTGCTGTATTTTTCTCCGCCCCGTGAGAGTGTGCTAGAAAAAGGTCAGAGCTGAGAAGAAAAATAGAATGAATGTAACATTCGCCTGACAAGGTATACGACCAGGCGATACACCTAGGGGACGACGCAGCCCGCACCACCCCCGTAAAAAGCGTTCGAGACGCCACATTTTACAACTTTTTATAAGGTTGGCTCGGCGGCTGAAAAAAGCAGCCTTCGTTAAGGTGAGAAGAACGAACGTTCTCCTTAGAATGTTGCCTTCTTAGCAATTATTCGTTTACGATGATACTCATTTGAATGACTAAATCGGCTAAAAATTTTTGGATCAAGTCGCGAGGCATTTTTACAACGGGTTTCTCCGTAAATTGTGTAGATTTCTTTCTCTAATCCACGAATATTTCACATTTAAGCCACATGTTTCAAACAGAATTTTTGAATTAATTCGTGATTTTCCCTAACCCAATTAGTTTCTCGCTGTTATACCAGGGGCTAAATTCTCCGGGGAGATTAGGTGTTAGTTGGGGTAGAGACTTATCGTGCGGAAAACAGGATAGAGAGTTTTCCCAGCAGAAACCAATGGGATATGTGTAGAGCGCAGCGTGAAGGATGGGTGGCATGGAATTTCGCCGCGGCGGGGGCGAGAGGTTGCTGAAAATAAGGGTAGGTATGTTTCAACTTGAGCGGAGCTCTCGAGGGCTATCGATTTTTGGCACCAAACTGTTATCTTGGTCAACATCAGAACGTCACCCGAAGCTTACAAGTTACACCGACGCCGGCTACTTGCCGGGGGTGCAGATTATTATTAGCAACCCTTCCACTTGCGTGCAGCTGCCAGTCTCGTGCATGTTATTTGTTTCAAGTGCGTTACGATGTCATGGCAGTTAAACATTTTCAAATAGATTGCCGGTATTTCAATTGGGGTCCACAAAAGTATTTTGTGAATATATTGCAGACGTCTGGCTAGGCAAGTGCCGTGATAGGATCTGATGAGAATGAGTTATAAATGCAAATTCTATTTTATTACTCACACGTGATTGGTGGATTTGAATATGAAATCTCCGAGATTGGTTACCGAGCGGTAAGAGTGACTATCTCGCAAACGGCGGTGTCTGTGTTCGATCGAGATGACCGGCTATGCTAAGTGATGACGATCCAAAGCCCAAACGCCACGTGGCCATCTCGTTGATAACCCATATTCGCAATCTCGACATCTCCCAAGAACTGCTGCATGCAGATTGGAGGCTCGAGAAAATCGCAGAAAAGGAAAAAAGAGTCTGAAGAATTTGAAAAGGAAAAAAATGCGGCTTGGAGAAATTATTATTTTAACATCATTTCACGTTACACATCTTTGACTTTAACTATCTTCAATGTTTCATTCTAAGATAAATTATGTTTTAATATGACGTTGTCGGCGTTCTCAAGTTTTTTGACAATATTCTTGAATTTAGTTTCGAGTCTCCTGAGCGCAAACAAAAACCTCTTTGACGAGCTCAAGCTGGAAAGTTTCTTTGCCCAAAAAGCAGCCACCTTAACCTCAACTAAAAAGTGTGTCTTGTGACGTCAGTCGCCAAGCGTATTATAATTAATAGCTTTTATTTTTAAAGTAAGACAGTTTATATTTTGGCAAGAAGCTTTATCTCATTCTGCTTGGTCAAACAGGCTCGGATCGTTACTTCTGTTGTAAAAGTAACGCAACTGTTTTCTTGGTATGTATTTCTCGCAAGGTAACTGACGTTGTAATAATATTTTCTTGCCACGCGTCAAATCTGGACTAAGATAGACGAGCGTCGTGGGATTATTGAGGATCGACGCCAGGCAAAGACGTCTACGGCGTCGACCGCTAAAGACGCATTGCAACGTTCAGTCCGACGATCGCTGGGCTTCCTTTCCTTTTATACTAAAAGAAGCGTCTATTTACTTTTGTATAACTCAGACTTGGGCTTTGGCGTGGATGACGTATGGGGCAATTGGGATTTGGCCAGCCGGCTCGGAATCGGGCTTGATGAAGCCTTTTATTTTCTCTCACTGACAGCTTATCGATAATATCTTGCCAGTGAACGCGTGCAAAATAAAGTAATTATGACGAAAGTCTGGTTATTTTATGGTGCTGAGTCTAGCTCTATAAGAACATCACGACATTAGCAAATTATACCCCCGAAGGTATTAACTAACATTTTATCGAGCAAACACGGCTAGAAAACATAGAAAAACAAATTATGTTTGAATTAAGATGCCGATATAATAGCCATGGGGATAACCTTGTAACGCAATGTTTGAAGGAAACTCTGACTTGTCTAGGGAGCGACACGGACTTTGACAGACGTCCAACAATGCCGTTTGCCTGAATAAATGATTACCTTTCCTACCTTTGGTGTGGTTCGTGCGTCGTGAATTCATACATGTCCTAGAGATACATGCACACTACATTTCGTGGGTCACATTTATGCGGTGTAAAGGCTATAGAGGTCAATCCGGAACAGCAGGTGTATAAACATGGAACCTATATTACCCACGGAGGTGAGACTGCAGGCTAGCGGGGTGACCACACGTCTGAACCAGAAAAACTCGTTTAGCGGCCATATTTACCAGCGTCGAGCTGTAGAGGCATCTGTGAGTGTAACTGCTTGTGGGGGCATTATGTTGTGTTGGTAAGCATGACCTCCAAAAGAGTTTTATGGGACAGATGGGTGATCACGTTGCTACCCTGCAGTTTAACTCCTGGGGCAATATAGGCTCCGTGGTAGAAAAATGTGGATGTTCAAGTTTTTCCAGCATAAATGAACCCAATTTATAGCCGCATAAAGTTCGCGCTTATAGCGCGGCCAGAATTGAAGGAAAGTAATTGCTAGCAGCAACGCAAATGCAAAGACGAGCATAACTTGCATTCAAGCCACGATACAATTTTCATTTGAACGAGATAGCCTGCATCGTCTATGCACAAGAACGGTGGAATGCACCACTTCACATACCCCTTGCAAAGGAGTTTGCTCTATTAATTTTTTCACTCTTTTAATCGTTTTAAAAGAAGCGCAGTGTTTTTGTCAGTACGTCGGATACTCTTACACATCCCTATGCATTCTCCCCTTCCCCCCTTCACCCATCCACCCATAAGTGTATTCCAGAAATGTGACAACATGTACTTGAACCATAAATATGCGGGCGTATTCTGAATATTTTTTCCTGTTTCAGGCATAAAGGCTTTCTCAAGGATTGCCCAAACGGCCTTTTAACAGAACAAGTAAGTAATTAACCCACTCATCGAAAAATCTCATTACTAACTCTACCACATTTTGACATTGCTAACGGTTATCTCTCTGTTTTCTCTCCATTCAAGGGGTTCATTAAAATCTACAAGCAGTTTTTCCCTCAGGGCGATCCATCCAAGTTTGCCTCTTTAGTGTTCAGAGTATTTGATGAAAACAACGTAAGTATACATAATATTATAGTCAACAAAGTTTACACCACTTATAGCTGATCTGCCGTTCAATGTTTCATAGCAACATAATAACCACTGAGAGGGTTGTAAGAAATCTCTAGCGGATCCCATGTCTAAATAGCGTATTGTGTGTATTGGTTAAGTTTCGGAATTGCAAGTAGCGACACACAATCCAATATCTAGTTAAGAGATGCCCCCTGTGACACTTAAAATGGCTGACTAAGCTAAGTGCAGCGAGCATGCTATTCATCTATTGTCTGCATCTTACAGGACGGCTCCATAGAGTTTGAGGAGTTTATCCGAGCTCTATCTATCACGTCGCGCGGCAACCTGGACGAAAAGTTGCACTGTAAGTCTGAACACGATCGTCTTTCTACGTTGGCAAGACGAAACCCATCTCACGAGTACTGACAATTGCATGCCAATTATATCGTGCAAACGACACGTTTTAAAAATGCACGTTTAGAAAAAAAAATGGAACATATTATCATCTCGCACAAATAATTCAGTGTTTCACGAAAAACGTGTTTCATAGAAGTGAAAATTTGTAAATAATTAATCGTGTTTAGGGTGGTTATTTCAGTTCTCGTTACACAAACTTCTGCATACAGTCGGACTCGAGCTCCTAAGTGGTAGAATAATGTCTTTCATGTAGAGACGAGCTTATGAGACAGGTTTGTCGACGTTGTAGGAGGATCTAGTGTCAAATATGAATGAGATTTATTTCTCTGCTTTTCATTTGCATGTTCTAGTAGAAGGAACGACTTTTGCTGGAGTTCATATCGTAGTATACAAACTAGTCTTGAAATCCAAACATCGTCCCGACTGTCAGACGTTTTGTCGACACTCGACAGCCTGGCAGGCATGAGTCGGGAAAAACAACGATCCGTTCTAATTACATGTGAACTTTCACATCATATTATACAGCGAACAGCACAACTCGAGCAAAACATCATCGCATGTCGGACGAATAATAACTTTCGTAATAAAACTTGTGTAATAACGAAAGCTAAACAATTAGTTAGACCCAACCACCCATGCAATGACTTTTATTAATACGAATTAGACACACAGCGCTGTACGTTCACTCACTAAAATCTACAGTCAAACTGGGCCAATCCAGCGGTGAAAAACAGCATTTACCAATTTGTGTCCACACCGATATTTTTGACATAACATGCTTAAATATGGATTTGGGGACCAGAAAAAAATATCTAAAAATATATTGCCCGGAAAATTGGCGGAAAATTGGAGAAACTGTCGAATTATTGTACCAAACGGCATGTTGGATATGCCGGATTTCGTGAGATCACCGAAGTTTAGCAACGTTGCGCTGGGTCAGAAGTTCAATGGGTGACTACTCATCCCAAAGACCCAGTTCGGTTCGGGAGAGAGGTTGGAGGGTTTGAAGCTTGAGCAATAGCTTCACCCGTTTTGATATGAACCTCTCGACAGCACGGATAAGTGTAAGAATCCTCCTGTTCGAGTTGTACTGTCCTTCGAAAGGGACGTTAAGCGGAGGTTCCCTTAATGTTTTTCACCAAGAGTAGGCTTCATATCGGCAACGGGTCTGTTAGGTTCATTACCTCCCTTATTATCAACTCATCATTCGCCGACGCTGTATGACCAATGCCACATGGTGAAGCGTCGAGCGCGCCCCTTAAACACCACATAATCACTCAATCAATCAATCAATCAATCTAATCATCGTTACCAGGCAAAAGATGAAAACTTTATTTTAGATGTCTCTTGACTTTTTAATGTGTGGGATGTTCGTCTACCTCCACTTGTATATAAACTCTGCACACCTGTCTATTTTCTTGAATTGTTTTATTTAAGTATAGAATTTGCAAACACACAAAGTGGAGGTTGGAAAGAGACAAACATCTCAGACAAAAAAGAGATATCTAGCATAAAAATTTTAAACTGTTGTTTGGTAAAGATAAGAAAAAAAATTGGCCAGTTTTCGACAAATTTTCCTGGTCCCCAAATTAACATTAAATCATATCATGTTGACAAAAACAAATTGCCATGCCTAGAACAAGAAAATTGGTAGATGCTGTTTTTCTCCACTGAAATGACGCTTAAGACATAAAGCGGCAATTTCAGTCCGAAGTGCTCTAATCTCTACACCTAAAACATTACACTGTCCAAATATTTTTCATTTGCTGACGCGTGTAGCATTTCAATTCCCTCTAATTATCGGTGGCGTTAATTGTCAAGCGATATCGTTGACGGCTAGCAATATCGGAGATAAAACACAGAGCGGGCTCGGCGATGTTCCTGATTGTAATCATGTGCTCGCCGTTCTGTTCCAGGGGCTTTCCGGCTGTACGACGTCGACAACGACGGGTTCATCACTCGTGACGAGATGTATAACATTGTCGACGCCATCTACCAAATGGTGGTGCGTATTATCATAATTACAGTCAACAAACATTAATAACGGTTACGTTATTATGAAACAACATACTACAAAAACAACCGTTTTGCCAAAAATGTGTCGTGACTGATAATGTGCAGTGTCGTTCGCAAATTGTCGTTTGCCACAGCCTGTTATCGTCCATGTCTTTCGCCAACGAGTGACGATAAAATGTTAGGAATGACTGTATGTACAATCGTAATTCCCGTCCCCATTTTTTGGCGTCTTTGTGGGTTTTATTAGCTGCCAAAAATACTTTGGAATAGTAATCCAGCGAAGTTAAGCTTACGCGGCGGCTGAGGGAAGCTGCCCACTGATCTTTTATAGAGTCCTAACGTCGTTTTTATGTGCACATGGTCGCTAGAAAAATAGTCGGGGATGAGAGGCTGCACGAGCATTTTATACAGACACATTGGGCAGTGTACATGGTACATTGTGGTTCGCTACAGGATTTAAACACTTTTATAGCTGCAACCTCTACTAGGAGAATATCCAATAGCTAGAGTCAATTGCAATCAGGGTTCATGGTATAAGCATAGCTCGTTATTCACAAGATTATCATTGATGGCATCTCGGTACCTGCCGGAGTGTACCGAGAAATCGATGCGAGCTTAAATCGTAATGTGTAATTAGTAGGTGTGCTTTCCAAAGATAAGACATGGAAATAATGGGCGAAAAAATAATAGCAGTCATGATGCTGTTCATACCAGGATGGGATGGGATGTACTGTTTAAAATGTAATTGAAAAGATTGAGAGAATGGTAAATTAAGCAATGCAAGAAGAACAGTGAGGTGGATGTACGCTATAGTTGCTTCGTTTCTCAGTTATTTAGTTATTGATCGGCAGAGCTGAGGCTCAACTCGAATTAGCAGCATCTTCTCGATGGTAGATAGTAGAATCGTGGACGTGATTTACATGCGAATTCATTTCGCTATGTATATATAAAGGGCTATGCACCTAGGCAGTAGGCACTACACGTCGCTTTGTACGTGGCCTGGTGATAATTTCCACGCAAAATAGAAACACATTGAATGTTACTTTCAAAACACGTAAAACGTGAAGCTTGAACGTAAAATTTGTTACGGATACACAGGATTCGTCACGGAAAATGCCACCCGTGACATTTGACCAAAATAAATTGAACTTCAAAAAGCCAAGCCACGTGAATAATGGGTGCCATATTTTATCCATCGCTTTCTACAAAGCTGATGGGGTCACCAGCTGTCCATCCCATTAACATCTTATAACTATACCTATACCTATACCTATACCTATACCTATACCTATACCTATACCTATACCTATACATGTACCTATACATATACCTATACATATACCTATACCTATACCTATACCTATACCTATACCTATAACTATACCTATACCTATATTTTACGTATTCTTATACCTATA
>QKMV01002884.1:0-12390 GCA_003287335.1 Lednia tumana
TTTTGAAGTGATTTTAATATTCTTAAAATTATTACTAGCCGTGTAATTGGCTTTAAAAGTTTATTCCTTGTCAAGCTCTCTCGAGCTTGCATCAGGCTTATTTGCGAGTTATCGGTGCAAAAGCAAGGATTGTTGACAATGGCTCCGAGATGCCAAATTTCTGACATTTTCAGCATTCAAAAGAATTGGAATGTCTCAATAGCAACAGTCACTACAGTTTGCCTTACAAGGTCAAAAAATTCTAGATATTTGACATTTGGAAAGATAAGATGAGCAGCAAAAACTTCGATTCCACCTCTTTGGCCAGTTAACGGTCCAAAATGTGTTCAGTTCATTTTTTTGCCCAGATAGATTTTGCAAGTTGGAATTTAATATAGTCGTTTTGTACGTAGGTGTCTATGATATAGCAAAAAAAGGAATCAAAAACATAATAATAGACACTTGCTGTCAATGATAAATTCACTTCTAATATGCGTAAATAAGACGTGCACGGGGCTGACAGAATTAAATCCTCTCCTACCTGGTGATTGCACAGTGCAATAAATTTGCCAGACAGCTAGCTGGGATGCGATAATCGGTTGTCAGAACGCAGTTAGAAACGCAGTTCTGACAACCAATTAAAATACAGACTTTATGCGATACACCAAGGGATAGATGAATGCACATACTGACAGGCAGTTCAAGCTTAAAACAATATGTTTACCATATCTTTAATGATCAAAGGGTAAACTCATAAAAGCTGCATACTCACCTTTCCGTTGGTATCTCCTGCTACGGTCTTCCAGCGCAAGTCGACTGCGCTGGCGATGTGATCGCTACACATTGCGTCAAGCTCCATACGCTCGTCAGCTGAGACCGGCCCTCCGCCGTACAGTTTGGCCAACTTGGCTAGCGAGCATCGATCGACGGGGACAGGAACCCGGCACGACTCCTCCCCCTCCATGAGAATGCACTTGGACGGCGTGTAGTGAAGTTCCAGCTCGTGCGACGTCATGTTTGCCGCATCCAGCACCAGGTAAAACTGGTTACTCCTGCAGTTTCAATTACACCCGGCTTACATTAGTCCTGTAGGTTACGTTATCGACTCTCGGCTACATTGGTAACACAGGTATTTTGCACGGTGACTGAATTCATTTTTGTAATTGTGTGTTTATAAAGCGGCAATGCGCTATTTTTTAATATACAATGGACAACAATAATTCAAAATAACATTATGGTTAAAATTGAAAGTAGGTAACTAACTCAACCATTTGAAATATCAACTAGGTATTATCTATAGTACCTTTAATTTGAATATATAATTCTAGTGTTGCACGTTTTTGTATTTCTTCATTTAAACTATCAAACAATCTCAAGTAATGTTGATCCTTGAGGCACAAAGACTGTGAGAAGGTTATGTTGTGCTTACTCTCCTCTCGTCACACACGATGTGATAGAAGGAGGGGGTAAATATCTATCCAGTATTTTGCTAGTCAGTTCTAATACATTAAAATAACCTTTCATGACAGCCTCCTAATTTTCAATAGTTAACCAACGAAATTGAGTTCACATTACTAACTACTGCACATTCACCTCTAGCAGTGGTTCGCCCCGGGGCACGATTTATTAGGGAAGCCGCACCCTCCCAAACCATATCTGCTTATGAGTTTCAAAGGGGGAAGGGGGGGGGGGGTCCTAAGGGACTTATTTTGCAGAGGTTGATTCAAATTCCAATGTCAGGTAGAAACTTGGGTATTTTTGGCCAAGTAATCACTGCCGACTGCTTTGGTCTCAATGTCATCGGCATTATGATGTTGATGCTCAACCATTTGATAGAAAAACAAGACCCATGAAGAAACTGTCAAATTCGGCATAGATGGCTCACTTAGTATCTTTTTTTGCTCCGCTTAGGCCCCTAGCGGTTGAAGTCAGGCCTGCTAAACACCAAACGGTAGTGATAAGTGTGATTTCTAACCCAAGTACGTTAGCTGAAGACGCATAAGGCGAGTAAAGCTGCTGTACTAGCTTCAAACCCTCCAGCCTCTCTCCTGAACCAAGGGGGTACCACTCCATAAGGGGTTGGCTGTGTCGTCTTGTCACAAGATTAATGATGCCATTTTGGTAGATTTTGGTAGATGGTTTCGCTGTAATTTTAAAACTCAGTGTTCAATATGCCCTTCATCACATCTAGAAGGCTGCCAAGGCAGCTATTTTGGTGGTAAGCAGGGGCGGTAAACACCTCACTATTTCCGCCACTTACGAAATAGGTGTTTCCACCAAAACAGCAGCTTTCAATTAGCAATAGGAACACTACCACCAATGTACCGTCTAGTGCTCACTAGTTCCACTAGGCGAAATATAGTGTATTCGTAGTCTATTCTAGTGTATGCTTTTGTCTGGAACTTATCAGCTTGTGACATACGTTTCTGCAGGCAGCACATCCCAGTGCGTGATGTAAACGGAGGGCAGCATGGCAATGACCAGCGCGACACAGCTTTGGCGGCAGTATCCGGCATCCAGGCCTGGCCCTCCGGAGTAGCGTAGCTTCAGCTGTCCTTCGAGCACCTTCGAGTCGTGAGGCATGGCGAGCCGTGTGAGCGGGAACCGGGAAGAGTTAGCACTGCTGCCTGAACAGCTGCTGCCTGCCCTGCGGTGGCGTCGCCACACAACGGATTAGCACCACGATCGATGTCTGTCATTGGGTTCGGGCATTACAAAATAAATATTCCGTTTGAAATTTTTGGCTAAGTCAAACAAAATTGGTATCGCAGAGGCTTTCAGAGTTGTGGTAACAGATGGAATCGTGTTTTTACGGTGATACGTTCTGTTAAAGAGAATTTTGGCCCCAGAGAATTTGAGCCATAAAGAATCTCAAGGTTTCGTCTACGTTGAGATTGTATAAACCTTTTTTTAGGGCAAAAATTAGCTTCAGAAGAATGCGTCAGCATAAAAACACAACGGTATCAAATAACATTGTTTCGTATGTGAGTATGGAAAAATGAAAGAGCTTCTTTACTGATGCCAATAATAGACATGCAAAGAAGCAAAACACTTCTCTTGAATCAAGGAGATTTTAATAGGAGTCCTGGAGGCAAGTAAATTATTTACAGAGTTCATTTGAAAATGGCCAGAATACGATAGCAGTGCGCCGGCGCGTAGTCTATAGCGTTTCAGACTGCTTAGCTGCCAGATACCTTCGTGGTTTAGTGGTTACAAGGTGTCTTGCTACATGCTTACGTTCTAATTCAGGGGTCTCGGATTCCAGTTGGGTGCTACGTTTAGTTTTGTAAAAACTTAAATTTTTCGGTTTCAGTTTCTTGAGAAAGCCAGTAATCACGGTAGTTGGAATTAACATTGTTTTTCTTTGGTTATCTTGGTAGTCAGAGCGTAGGCTAGCCATTTTAAAACAAACTCGCTGTATGTCCTTGCCGCTCAGTGTTCCCGTACCTGAACGACGAGGACATCTCGTTTCGGCGGTAGGACTCCCGGCCTGACATGGAGCTGAACCGAGACGGGAGGGAGCTTGGGCCCGAAAACAGGCTTCCGGGCTGGCTGCCGTACACCAGGCTGCTGGTATCTGCACACAAAAAGGAAAATAATGCCATCGTAAAATATTTTTTTTGGGAGTTTTACGTTTTAGCAAAGATGGCACATCGTCATATGCTAAACTTTTATCAAGCTAAAGAGAAAATTTGGAAACCATGAAGTTCAATTTCTCAAACCACCTTTTAAATCATTAACTTATGAATAGCTTCAAAATAATGTGACAAAGGAACTCTGTAGTTCAACAGGGCAAAGTCTACAAAATAATATTGACTTCTTCCCAGTCTTGATTTTTCAAGATTCCAGAAGATGTAAAATTCTGTAGACTCATGTCTATCTCTTAATCTAAGCACTTATTAAAAAAGAAAAATTTACAAACTAGGTTTGAACGCTAAGAAATCTACTAAAACTTTCCCAATGTTTTGTCAACTGTACTTTTTACTTCTTCAGTTTTTTTCTGTCAGTAGTGTTTAACCCCGTAAAACTATGCTGTTTACGAAATGCTGGGAAAATTTCAGTGGATTGCTTAATACTTAAGCCCAGTTTTTAAGCCAGTTTTTTAAATCTTCCAGAATATGTAATTTGTTGATTTGCAACTAAATACAACAGCTGTTGCTTCCTTTCCATTGCTTGCTGGTCACTTCAGAGAGATGCCCATGTCTGGTTAGCTTAGTCAGTTAGCTCAGAGCAATGAACTTGAAATCCAGACACAAGAGTTTGAGCCCCTGACCAGCCAGATATTTCTGAAGTGAAATGAATATTTTTCCGCATACTCACCATTGTCAGAGACGTGGCTACCGGCGAGAAAATCGGCAGCTGCGTGCAGGTAGACGGTGAAGGTAGCTTCTGCGCCTGGCTGGATGGGCAGCTGCGACTGCAAGTTGTCCTGGCTCCACTGGAACACCTGCTCCTGCACGGACCGTTCCAGCGTCGAATTGACAGAAACGTCCAGCATCTCAATCGGCTGCTCGCCCTCGTTCTTGATTGTCACGCTGCACTCGGCACTGTAAACAATGTTGTTCAGCTATAGAAGTACCGGGAGCACGCCTAAGGTTTCTGGTTTTTTGTAGCCCTCTAATAAACCCTCGCCGAAAATCAAGGACTGAAACCACTTGAATCTCGGTTTTTGTTCTTGCATTTTTGTTTCTCTAATTAAGAGAAAAATCCCAAGTCTAGAATGTTTAATATGTTGAAATTTTTTAAATGAAATAAAATTTCTTCAAGAAGAGCTTCACATTTTCTGTCGTAGATTTTGAATGGAAAAGTTAATTGAAAAGTTAAAGTTTTGTGGCTTTTATGCCATTACAAAACTAAAATAAACCAACAATAAACTGGCAAATTAATAGTAACTGAATTCGTTCTTCGTTTCGTTCTTCGACCATTGGAAAATAAATAACGGAGATAGTTTTTGAAAAACATGTGTTATAAGTCCGCTTTTTGGTTTCAGCCCCTGCTTAAAATATTTCTTTTAACTTTTAAGCAAACGTGCTACTTGCAAACTATAATCCAAAATTTTTACATGTAATTCATTTGCAATTTTTGAGTTCAACATATTTTTTTTCTTCGGATACTTTTGCGGAATATTTATTTCGGACATTTAATACTGACAGGAAGGGAAGAAAACTTGATCATTTTTACTTTTTAGCAAGGTAGCTGTCGGCACAATTTATTTACTATTTTTGGAAAAAGAATTGTAACAATGCACTTCTATCCGTCACAAAAGCTTGCGGCTAACGAAGTAAGTTTTGTCGGCATACCTTTCGCCAGCATACAGTGTAATGCTGGCGCTCGTGACCACATGTGCAGGATCCGCCAGCGGGCTGAACAAAACGCTCTTCGGCAACGACGTAGAAACCTGCATTCGCGGTAACGCCGGTATGACGTCGATCAGAAAGTGCGGATGCGTGAACTGAGGCATGTGTTTGAGTCTACAATTCGATTTCACGCCCAGCGTGTGTGTAGAATAGCCTTGGATCTCGAGCTCGCCGATCTCTTTCGGTGTTCCCGTCAACGTCAACGGCTGTGGTCCGGACGCAGCGGGGAGCGACATCGACGACGGGACACTCTCGAACACCGAGCCCGTTGTAAGCAGACGCATGTTTGCCACTTTCAGCTCGAAGGGGAGGGGGTTTTGCAGTTCAATGGCTACTTCACACATGTCACCGTCCACCCACAAGTAGTCTGCAACGAAAAACATTTTTAAGCAAATTTCTTAGCAGTCATATTTTGTCCCAGTTTGTTATCAGTTATTTTTTAGCGTTGAAAGAGATTTTTGGTCCAAATGAGATTTGTAATTATAAACTGAGGCATTTCCAAAAAAGTAGACCAAGCACAGCACTAACAGTAGTTAGTTGGTAGGTAAAGATACGCACCGATTTTATGAGTGATTCCCTGATTTTTCCGATCCAACGAGCCAAAATTTATTGGCGTGAACAAAAACGGTCCGATATCTTCTTTAATTTTAACAATCTTCTGCGGTCTCAAATGAGGCAACAAGTTTTTCAGCTTAAAGCTCCGAATCTCTGGCAAATTAGTCAGATTGGCTGGCGGTATGACCGCTCCAGACTCCAGCACCAATGGAACGGGAGCACCTTCACATTGTGCGGCCAGCGATTGCAGCTGAACGGACATATCCCGTTGTTCCGTGGGCGTGAGGTGTGGCCAGAGGGTCTGCAGCAGGAATGTCATATGGCGGGTTGCGAGAGCCGAGTGACCCATGCGTTTTGCCGCAACTACCAGCTCTTGCAGCAGCTGGATTTGAAGGGCCGGCCAGCCCTGGAGCCCGTCTGGAATGTTATGTTAGTCGTAGCAATTACAGCTTGTAGTTGAGATTTGTTGCTGTCCTAGATTAAGTACTTTCTATATTAAACAGACGCTAAGTTTCAGTAATCTTTTTTTCCCTTTCTACATATAAAATCATGCTTTGTAGCATTCAAAAGAGTTAACTGATTGTGGGCCATTTCTGAAATGCTGGGCATTTTATGGCTGAGTAGTAATGGTAAAGAGTGATTAATAACTAATTACTAGAGATGCCAATCTATTACGCCCTAAGAACGATTATAGTAATCTAAGTCTGTTTCAATAATTACAATGTGGAATAGTAGATAGGTGGTAGGAACCTACATAATATGTGGTGTGGAAAATGCACCATTTTTAAACGTACCTCGCCCTTCAAAGGATGCTTGTGACGATGCTAAAACTACTCTAAGTCAGAAAGTGAAGCAACAAAAAATTGAAAATAGTGGAATGTTAGATCTAGAAAAGATCTGACTACCTAATAAATTGATTTTCCAAAATATTTGCCAAATTAATTATTAATGGTGTAATGTTCAATTCCTTGATACTCAAAGGCATTGTAATATTTCAGTGATGTCCTCTGTTTTAAATAAATGTTTGCCTCTCAAAAGTTCAATGGTCACGAAAAACCTTGATTTACAGATTAAGTAATGGACGACTAGCGTTCCAGAGGCAATCAACATTGGGGGATTTTTAACACCATAAAAAAAGCATTGTCCCCCAACGTTGATTGACTCTGGAATTCCTTGATCACTAGTCGTCCATTACAGCCAAAGAAATTATCTAAATTGAGAAGTCCCATCCAATCTATAAATCTACAGCATCAAAAACCATCAGAGCAAACTTGCGCAACATTGTGTCTCTCAAATCTGATTGTGAGTTTTTGATTGTGACAAGATCAAGATGAAATGAATTTCAGGTCCCTTTCAGCATCTCAAATGCAGGAGCCAATATGTCTTCTCCTAGAACTTCTGTGGGAATCAAACAAAAAGCCAAAATTGACTATTTCGTGAGGAGTTCGTCAATGACGATATTGCTGTTTTGTGCTGCCTAGTACATACCGACATTATTTTTCTAAATCCATGCCACTTTTGTGAACACAAATTCTGTAGTACATCCACTTTCTGCTATACGATGACAAGTTTCTTACATTGTCCGGGTTTGATACCTACCTCCTACGTAGGTACGTGCAATAGGGCTTCTTCAATGTACCTTTGGGATATTCCGTTGGGTCGAGGCCAAGTTTATGTCCTGACAAGGCTTGCAGCATCAACTGGTAGCACTGACTCCAATTCGGCTGATTATTTTGCGGGGAAACGTATCGCATGGCTGCTAACCGTTTGCAGAATGCAGATTTTCTGTGAAAGCCAATTTCGGTGTAAACATCCGACAAGCTTATAAACCGTTGTAGCTGAAAATGAGCAATGCAATAAAATATATTTAAAATAAAACAATGGTAATGCATTTAGGTTAGCTTTGCAATGACCAAAAGTTAAAAAGAACACACCTTTTCTGTCTCGGTTAGAGTCAAGTTGATTAGCAGAACATTTTGCAGAAACGTGGAAGCTTGTAAAGCACATCCTTGTTCCACTGCTATTTGCGCCGCTTTGAAGCAGGCCTCTGTTTCGATGACTCCTGCATTTTGATATTTGCTGTAGTGGATAATTGCTTCCCTATAACGTTTGGGGATTTCATCCGCAGCCAGAACATTAAGGGCTTCTTGGCCTATTGGATCTGCCATTTGAGTTCCCGTTGGCAATGAGCCCGCCACAATCGAGTTTGCCCTGAAAAACATGGAATCAATTTTATCTACTGTAATAACATACTTCAGGAATATGTTCAATTTTGGTTAAATTACAATGCTATTCTATGATAATGTGGTATGAATTACCTTTGCTTCCCAGGGCTTCCCTCCTGCAAGGATGAATTTCGTTGCAAAGGTATGATTCGACTAAGATTGGGATAAAGCATGACCACAGAAGCTGCACACATTCCCTCAAAGCAGCCCCCCAACCACAGCCAATCATTGACAGTTTTAAGAATTTCGCTCGCATTTACGTAATAGCCCAGTGCGTCGTTGGCCAGTCCGGATTGCAAGCAGAGATCGCCCAAATGCTTGGTCATGCGGCCAACACATCTCTTGCGATTAGTTCTTGACTCCAGATCAAGCCCAACAAAATCTTTCCTTTCAAATGGAGCCAACAGAAGGCTGACTCGATCCACTTTCTCACGGCTTCTTTCTAATCTTTTCGATTCTAGTACCCAGAATAGAGCTGACAAGAACTCCGATATTTGGGACTCTAATTCAGGACAAGATTCAGCGTCTTGGTAGAACAAGGGTTGAGCCTTAAAATTTGAGGGTGTGGAGTATAATGGACCTTCTTCCAGACTTCCTTCCAATAGAATTGGTAAACCCAAGAGTATGCTGCGAGAGTCGAAGAGAGTCGAAGAATATTTTACTTTGAGAGATTCATGAATGCGGCAAAGTTCGTTTAACTCTGGCTGCGAATCAAACTTTCCTGAAAGATTCAGAGTGATTGTGTTAAGAAATCATGCTTACAGAATGAATCTAATCGAAGCCAACCCAAATCTAGAGCTTTTTAAAGATGTATTACTTACCAACAGTGATAAGCCCCAGTAACCTCCTGTGAGTTTGGTAGTCTCCCCAATCATTGTTTTCAACAGGATACTCTTTGATGTATCGAGCCAGAACATCACGCGAAACTCCGTTCGAGTCAGTTAATTTTACGTGATTTTGTCGAGAAATCCGATCAAACACACGGCTGAATGCCTTCGGTTTTAATTGGCTACCTGCAAGTCCAAATACGAGTTGACAACGTCAATAATATTTCCTAGAAGGTTTCCATGATAAATTTAATAAAAGAAGCATTGGAAACAAACCAATATGTTTAACCAGAACAAGGATTGCAGCATGATCATGGGCAGTTTGCTCATAGTCTGGATGCGACATGCTCGTGTCAGGTGCTGGACTCGATAGAATAACACTCACTGCTGATCTCATTACTGGAGAGGTTGGGTCTAAAATCACAAGGACAATTATTGTAATTTTTATGAATGATTATTTCTAGGGTACCTTTGGTATTAAATCATTAGATTTTTGAGCTGTCAAAGTGGGCATAACCTCAATAGGACAGTGGCATACAAATGAAGCAATTATAATAACGTGCAAAGTACTGGCGAAATACCTGTTTTGTGACCATATTAAATTATTTGAGTATTTTGAACGCAATTACTTCACGCTACAATGAACCTATAAAATAATCTGCTATGTGTTTCATCCACTGTACACGTTACCACGAAACTTAATACATGACCCCATCCCACATACAGATGGAATGTCACACTCAATTCACAACTGACAGAACCACCTGTAGTGTCCACGACCACAACCAATGAGCACAAGAAAAAAATTAAAAAAATGCAATACACTATTGCAACTTTAAATACTTAACTCTAGTAGGTGGTTATTAATTAAATAAGTAGGAAGTCTGCATTTTAGGTTCTTCAAGGTTTAATTCACATTTACGATGAAGTTTGCCGATACACCAAAATGTACAACACCAGGAAACTTAATTTACAATATTACTCATAGAGTACTGTCAACAATTAAGTATCAGTATCATCAATTATTAACAGCACATATACAATCATCTACATACAATTACAGTGCAGTACAAAGTTCCCCACTTTAGCCACTTATCAAGACCAATAATCGTCAAAATACGACACGCATATAAATTAGGGAATACATTCTAGGGAACGTAAAATTTCACCTAGGTACCAAGAAAAAATCTAAATAAATAGCTAACATTTTACATCTTCACAAAATTTGTATGTCTCTGTTCAATACAAAGTAGCATACTAGGATTATTTGTATCTTCCTTAAACATAAAAAATGCACTGTAAATTGAATTACAAATATTGAACACAACAAAATAATAAATTAAACCCATATGCATATGTACTTATATAAAGCCTGATGTCTCATTTCATACATAGAAGGTACCATTGCCAATGCACTGTCCATGAAGCCTAAATAGCCGACAGAGCACCAACACAAATGGTATTTATAGAACTGTACTTGCGCCTACTATGTGTAGCTGAATGCCAAGAGTGCTGATCTCTGTGATGAGATGCCCACAGAAACTTGGAGTTCGGTCTCTCATATTCTTTGGTCGTCGGCTAGGGTCTTGTCGGGAGCTTTCGAGAAGAGTTCTTGTGCGAAAGCAGCATTTTGCATTCCGCGAATACAGGGCACACGTACTAAGCCGCAATGATAGCCGCTTGCTAGCCAGAGATGACTGGTGCAGTTTGGATTCCAGCTTACCTGAGGAAGAATTATAGACTATTGGCATTGCTTAACAGTTTCACAACACTGGATAATGTTGCGGTTTATGGTATGCTGGCGATGCAACGGCAGGCAATACGAGTGTGATTGGCACTCAATTTAGTATCTTGACAGAAAAGAATCCTTTCTTGTACAACAATCAAAATGCGCCTTAAAAATTTCTGATTCAAAGTTCTTTGGGCTTTGGTAAGAATAAGCCACAAGATAAGCAACTTGCACGCTTGCATCCGGCCGATAAGGATTGAATGGATGAATACAAAAACAATGCAATGCAGATGGCCAGCAACTTGCCACTCACGTGTGCATTGGCCTTTTTGCCTTGGTCGGAGGGATTGTCTCAAACATTTTCTTGTTTTGGTTGTAAGACGTCTACGTCTAGTTGAGCAGTAGTAGATGGGGCAAAGTTTCAGGAACTAAAAGTTTTACGTTTCGTTCAAAAAAGGGCAACCTAAATAAATGGTAAAATCAGCAGGGCATGCAAAAGCAATGCAATAAAACAATAAAATGACGTGTGCAAGATTTAGGTAAATTTGTAACAATTTGTTTAAAGAAAATTAATGCAAAATATGCACAAAATATGGGGTTTTAATTTAGTCAAAATACCAATAAATAATGGTATTTTTCCGTATTGCTACTTAAGATTGATTGATATGATTTTCAATCATTTTTTGCACAAATATTTCATCTTAACTCAGTACGCTGTTGCAAAAATATTTTTCAATATCTCAGCATTCCATTAGCCTGTCTGCACACCCAAAAATACAACATCACGGACTATTCCTTGACTTACCCTGTTTATTGACGTGATAGGGTACATTTCTGTCGGTGTAGCTCTCATCTGCTCTGATGTACGTGAAGTCTCTCGGGCTTTATTCGGAATTTTTTTGAAGTTATCCTGAAAGAAAGGAGTTATTGAATCATCTACACAATTACTTGCAAACCATTAATTGTTATCAACTTATAATCAGGGAAATTTGGTGTTGTCATTGATTTCATTACTAATAAGTAAAACCAGGTTGTAAGTGTGAATAGTACTAAAAGTGAAAGCTCTCAACAATAGAAGCACTATCAAATAAATACCATACATCTCAGTAAACTCACCACTGGATAACTGCAAAGCGCAAGCTTAAAGCGATTCAAAATCTGATCATATTTTCTTGGCAGGAACTCTTTCTCATCATATTTTTTATTCTCCACAGAAATCACGCTCAGGTTGTCGTTTCCGCTCTCGTTGCCGTCGTCACATTCGTCGTCGATTTCGTCCGAGCTCAAACTGCCATCGGAAGATGCACCCGAGTCGTCGGAAACGTATTTGCTTTCGTCGCACACGTCCTCAGTGCTCAGTTTACAGCTGGACGCGACAGACTGGTTTTCCAACGTCATGATATCACTAGTATCGTCACCGCCTGCCGTGGTTTCAGTCGAAGCCTGGCCGACTGTCAGTTCTGTTTCCATGGAAGTGTTTTCTTGACTTTTCACGCAGCCTGCCTCCAAAGCAATGGTTCCCAAGTTGGACGAAGGCACTGGTGTTTCATCGGCTTTGTTTGTTGGCGAGTCGGTTTCATGCATGTGTATGTAACTTATCACCTGTGAACAATAAATTGCAAACTTTAAAGAAAAGAGCAACTATTAAATTTTTGAGACTCATATCTCCTGACTAATTTCAGCACTATAGTTTTAAAAAAAACTGTTAATAACTGGGT
>QKMV01002885.1:0-12390 GCA_003287335.1 Lednia tumana
ATATATATATACGATGAATTCGACAAAATGTTAAAACAGGATCTAGCGAGGTCCACATTCTATTTGGTGTGTGCTTATCCTTCTGCCTGGACATTACATGCTTGCTCCTATTTTCTCTCCTTCTCCACGCGTCTCCTAGTCTCATCGCAGTGATTAATAGCTTGCTCTGTAATAACCAGGAGATGGGCAACTTCAGATGAAGGATGGCCATCCGCTGAAATCTCCAACCCTTGCCCCTAACACCCACCCACCCGTCTGCCACATGCCCGTTCGGGCTAATCAAGCCGCATTGCGATATGCCAGACTCCTAGGAGAGGAAAATTGCTTACCATGAACCCAATGTAAGGCCATGCTAAGAAGAACTTACTGAGGTTTAGCGTGTGTGTAGACTGCTGACTGAGTCATCATTACTGAATAAGCCATAAATAACATGCACTTTTTCTACTTTCGAGGTATGGTGAGCAGGGGCAAATGTGAATGGTACAATCCTGGGTGCAGGGATTGCACAGAAGAAACAAATGAATTTCTGTCTTTGATTGGTTTGGAGTGGTCAAACTGGCCGCCAAAGTACCTTTCCGTCGCGGCATTGGGCACTTGTTTTGGACTTGCTGGGGCGTGATTCTTGAGTGATTAGTCATTCCTTAACCATGGGCCGCTTATTAGTTGTAGGTAAATAAAGGTGCGTGGCGCTCCGCTAGGGTATGACCAAAAACTCGAGAATGGGTCCCATGGTGGCTTAAAGTAATGCCTCTTGATATATCGTGTACCCATGCAATACAATAAATGCATCGAATTAAATCAGGCATGCGAAGCGTTTTCACTCCTCAAAGTCGCAATATAGCAGAAAACCATTCAACTTCTGAAGCAGACAATAATATCGAAATGTCTTATTTACTATTTAACCGTAAAAAATCACCTAACCAGTGGCAAAGCGTGGATATTTGTACTGGGCAGACCGAAATTCATGTTCATACTGGGTCGTGAAATTCATGAAAATACGGGTACCACGTCCTCAGATATTGTCCTAGATCACGAAATTAACCGTGGGGTTTTCTCTACCCAACTTCCCGGGCTAGTAAATTTTGAAACAGCATTTTTAATGGAATAACGGCTATCGTGTTTATGAAAGCTTTTATGATAGCGATGATTGCGTTTATGATGGCGACAAAAAGGTTATTTCTCGTTATATTTAGGTCTACCTTGTCTCCCCGGACTCTTGCGCCCCAACATCCGACACAATAAAAACTTACAAGACCTACATCACTATCGTCGTCATCTTTGCAAGTGGTCTTTAAATAGCTTAGAATTCAGCGAGTCGTTGCCATTGAATGACTTCCAAAGTTCCAATACATAAGAAGAAGGAAGCTGGACTGTCGTACTGCAGTACGTTCGACAGTACGTTCGGCTGATGAGAAATATGATCGCGTGTCCCCGAGGACTACGTTGGACTTGGCGTACCGTCTCCTGATAGAGTTCTGTCGATGGTCACATCTGGCGCTGGCCATACAGCTGGTCATTTCGTTCAAGGCGCCGATCAATGTAAAAACCCCCATCTTAAAAACCTCCAGACAATGTCGCGTACAGTTCACGTAGAAATGTCATTAACACCGGGAAGTTAATTTCGAAAGGCGAGAAATTAAATTATGGTATTCTAAAATCTAATGAAGATGGTCTTACGGTCATAAGTCATGGGCTGACTGATATAACAGCCGTTTTGGAAGCGGAAAATCACTTCATTGAGGGCTAGGGGCTTTTTCTCCCTAATTGTTCGCTTATTAGGCTTAATAGTTTTACTAAATCAGCATTGCATAAAACCAGGGGTAGGAACCCTTGCGTTTTGTTAGGCGCCGTCTTGGTTCTGATCCCAACATTTCGGTTGCAAGGTGTCTCGGTCTTGGTCCCAGTCTTCTATTTTAAGAATTAGGGGTTCCGGTCTCAGTCCCGGTCGGGCACTTATATTAACAAATCAAAATAACTCTGGTATCGCGGAGGCTTTCAGAGCTGTAGTTGTTTGGCAGTTTTTAAATTTTAACGAGGACCTTATTGAAAAATAAGGAAATGGTTGAACTTATCCATGCATTAACATAATTCAGTCTCAGTCTCAGTCTCAGTCTCAGTCTCAGCTTGAAAAGATACAGGTCCGGGTCCTAGTCTCGATCTTTGAAAAAACACGGGTCTTAGGGGATCTGGGTCCCTTTCTTCTGGGTGTTTCTTTCCTTGATAAAAACAACAAAATTCAGTTGTGGATAGCTCCAACTTGGTTCCCCCAACGGAAGTGCCGATACATTTTTTACAAGAGAAAATGTTACATTTAAATTAAAATAAGTAGTGATAATTTCAACTAGAAATATAGTACCACAGCCAAACTCTCCATCCTAGCCATGGATTCTAGGAAATCCACCAATTTACAGAGAATACCAGAGAATACCAGAGAATACCACCAGAGAATATTCAATAGAGAATACCAGATTCCAGCAAATTCTCCATCCATCATGTTGAAATATAACTGTGGATCTTTATGACAATAAACTGATTATTACCGAATGGTTTGGCATTTTTGGTGCAGCAGTTCTTGTGAGATCACTGAAGTTAAAAAACATTGCACTGGGTCAGAGGTTAGATTGGTGAAATTCATCCCAAGAACCAGTTCTGTTTTGGAGAGAGGTTGGAGGGTTGGAAGCAAGTACAGCCGCTTAATGCCCCTTGATATCATCCTCTCTACAGCATGGATTAGTGAAGAAATCCTGCTGTTCACATTGTGCTGTCTTTTGGACGGGACATTAAGTGGTGGTCTCTTTGGTGCTTTCCAAAAGAAGTGACTACGTGCCAGCATTAGGTTCCTCTCTTCTATTAGGTTCATTAGCACCCTATCATTCATCGACGCCAAATGACCAATGCCACAGGGCAACGAGTCGAATGTATCAGTGCATAATTAATAAAAAATAAACTGATTATTATTTTATTATGCAAACAATCTAAGGCAGCATATATGGCACATAATGAGAATTGACCAGTGGGATTGACAAGTGGGATTGACACACCAACAGGAATAATTTTGTTATGACAGAGAAGTGTTTTGCACAGTATAAACTTTTTTATTTGATACAATTGTTTATATACTTCTACTGACATTCATACACTTGTTTACGTATTAGTACTAAACAATAGCAAATACATACATGTAGAAGACATTTTCTTGGGCCTGTTCTGTTGCTGCTATTCAAATATACTTTCAATTTGTTGGCTATGACATTGGTCATGATAGGTACAGTATATATCCTAGGGCTACGCTTGCCTGATCCAGGGTGCAAACACTATCTTTTCATCAATTTTTTAGAAGATCACAGTAAATAAAGTACTACGTTAAGATTGGAAAAAGATGCCGAACTGACAACACTCTAAAATAATATTTAATGAATAAATATGCAACATTTATGTTTTCATCTATCTAATCTGAAAAAGGTTTTTGCCAAAATGTTAAGTACAACAGTTACCTTTTTGTATTCGATAAAACTAAATTGCACTCGTCTCCTCTTTCCTCTCAATTAGTAATTATATTCCAAATAACATAAGTAAATAAGAGTATAAACCATGAAATGAAGTGATTTTGCACCTGCTAATGGTTGGTAATCCATGTAGGGATGGCTATCGGTCCCGTGCTGACTCGTTGCACTGTGATGTGTTCATCCGTGACTCCAGCCGCATTATAGAACACCATCAAATCTGATATAGCCTGGTCTTCAATCTGCAAAAGCACAAGTAGGTATATGAAGGAAGTAGTCACAACTTGAAAATAGCTAATAGCTACAAAAATATCCAAAGAATAGTTCCCCTTCCACAAACCTCAAAACACATAATCAACCATGACCAGGGGAATTAGAGGCTTGCCAGTACCCTTAGAAAGGGGAGCTATCATAAAAATGTTACTGTAGCAAATGCTCATAGCTATGGTACACTCAAGAAAACACAGTCAGTTGCTGCGAGAGAGATAGATTTAACTGATTTCAATGAATTTCAATGGAGCAAACAAGATCTGCTGTCTCTCCAATTTATGATTACTTTAGTGTACATCTGTAGTTAAGAAATAAAAATAATTACCCAAAGAATACTACAAAGTATCAGTACCTACTAAAGAACAATAATCTATATCAAGTTTGAAAGATAAGGAATCACAGTTTGAATGAGAATGTTGTTGAGGGCCTTGGGATATATAACAAAGGATCGTGCCCATAAATCAGGTGTATTACTCTACCAAATACCGTTATACCAACTATGGTAAAACATCCCATCCAAATTGGCCCTTTTGGCTTAGGAGCCAAATATAGTGTTGAAAAAAACTGAGCTACACGCTTTTTTGAGGTGTATGCCTAATGTATTTGATTGGTAAATGTTTTTCTTTTAGGTCAGTTTAAGTTTAAAGCTTAAAATTCTAATGTACTAACAGCCAAAACATACCAACTCTTATAAAATTATTACCAGTGTCCCGGGATAACTGAGATGGTAATGAATGAAGGAGCATACATAGGATAAGAACTGAAATTACCTGTGTCAACTCCAGTGATTTTGCCAGCATTTTTGTCAAGTTATCTTTCTGTTTCTTCTCATCAGCGACAATGTCAGTAAAATTTACATCAGCCTTCTTTTTTGTGACTTGTAAACTGGCCTCGACAACAGGAATTTTTTGCCATGGACTCGACCCTGCCGCCTTGTTAACGGCATCTGCTTGAGTGTCAACGACTTTTTGTTGGACCACTGGCGGTGGATTTACTGGTAAAGGCCGAACTTGCTTACGTTCCTGCCTGATGATATCAACGAGCGAAAAGTTGGCAGTAGCTTCGCATTTCGGAACCGGTTGCCCCCAAGCCGGTGCCAGGATAGGGGGTGTTATATTTATTGCATCAAGATGCTCAGCCATCAACACGACATCATTCACGGAAGTCAATCGCTTCCGTTGCTTCTGAGAGATTTTTGTCATCTTCTTGCTTTCGATAATGACCGGTTTTGTCAAGGACTTATCGGCTTTATGATGCCCAGAAGAATAAATATTTGGGGGTGAACACAGCTCGGGAAAGCCAGAAGAAATGATTGTTTGCTGTATTATTTCAACAGGTGGTGTACTCTTTGGCTCAACTGTAATCAGAGCAATGGTTTGAATGGGCGTTACAGGTGTTAAAAGAACAGGTGATGGAAGATCCGCTTCAGAAGAGGTAGAAACGCTTCGAGTAAGCTTAGTAAACGTTTCTCGTGATGTCTCCGCCATGAAATCTGCGTCCATACTGGTATTGATCGCTTTTAGACGGGCTTGTAAGATTTTCTGCTTCTTGCTTAATATAGTTGGTATTTTGACCCATGGAGCAGTCGCATCCTTATTTTCCTTGAATGGTGACACATCCACTGTTTTCAATTTTTCAGAAATATCTTCGAAGTTGATGGAAACGTTTCCATCATCTGACGTGACGGAACTTATCGACTCGTTTCGAGCACGGCTCACGGCTTTTGCACCGTCGCCCCCCGATTTACGTTCGCGCTGCTTTTTCTTCAAAAGCCGAATTTCTTTTTTTAAATTAGAATTTTCGAAAAACTCGGAGTCTTTGTCGCCAAAAGCCAATGGATTTGCCGAAAAGTTCAAATCGACGACTTCACACGTTGGCGCATTTGAGTAGGGTGTTATGACTCGTCTCTGCACTGCTGGATTCAGATCGATGTAGTAACGACTCACATCTGTCAGGAGTCCTACGTTCAAGCATTCCAGTGACCTGGTAACAGAAAATGAACCCTGTTAAGAACGATGTAGCCTCAGAAAAACTACCTAATCTGTGATGGTTTGAAAACTTCTGAAGACATCTGTTTGACAAATTTGCAGGGAGATACTCTGTAAATGTAGCAAACTAATTTTCACTTCACATTATTATTACTTATTTACTAGTGATTTCTTTCATATGACCGCACAAGTGACCTTCAAAGAATTTTGGCTACCAATCATTTCATTGCTGTTTTTTATTTTTTATCCAATTTATAGAGTGATACATATGAATATTAAGAAATTATAATATGGAGTGTCTAGGCTTGGTGAAAACAAAATGTCACTAGTGAATAAACTCTACAGGTGATTGCTAACACATAAACCAGAAACTTTAGAGAGTAAAACACTTCACATCTCTTTCTTAGCATCTTATTCCATGAATGAGGTAATTTTCAGCAAAACGTCTGTCCTACACCCCAAAAACAAATTTGAAAATACGCCCCTCACCTAGATTCCAAGAAGCTGCCAATGTTCAAGCAAATATATTGCATGCAACAGTTCTTCAGCTGCTTTGCGTTGTACAAATCCGCCAGTTGCAGCAGCTCAGCCGCATTTTTCAGCGTCAGAACATTGACTAGCGATTGTTCGCATTGCTCCTTCAGGCGATCAACAAACAGTTGGTCGGCAACAACCAAAAGATTACTAAGCAGATCCAAGTCTTCAGAGTCACGAACCACCGGCGATACGTCATCTTCGTAGAGAAAGTCAACGAGCACCTCCACAATGTCATGTGGCAACGAAAGCTTTAGTACGTTCTTTGATGTTTCGCTCCAGCCTTGACAGAGCATGCTGTGAAAGTATTCAAGGCGCGATGCCAGTACACACTTGTGAGCTTGGATCTCTGTACCGTTCTCACATCGAATGACTGTATCATAGAGATTATCAAGCTTGTTGCGGTGCCATTTTGGCGGTGGCGCTGTTTTCTGACGTTGATTCTTTGATACGATGAATCCATCTTGGTAGGCGTAGCCTTCTAGTTCATCGTAAAAGTTTGCCATTTTGAACCGTGATGCTACTTTTTGGATAATTTTAACAGGATTCCATTCATTATTCACATTTGCTAAGTTCGTATCATTACTTTTGGTTTTCTTAGCTTTCTTTTTCTCTTTTGAGTAAGCTTCAAATGCCGAAATACCTTTCGTGTCTACGGGTTTTGCTTGAGTGGGAGCAGAAGGCTTCACGCTGTCTTTTCTCAGCGTTTCTACTTCTCTCGGAATATTGGGACATTTTCCCAATGTGGTCATATCACATTGGTTTGTGTAAATGTTTTGGAGGATCTGTTCAAAAACTTCCGGGTATACGTTATCCACATTAACTTTCAAGACATCACCACTCGAAATTGCAGCTTTCTCGGCGATTACTTTTCTGAGGTATTCACTCTGTGATGATACGATAAACTGGTGGGCTGGAAATTTCCTCAAGCCAACCTGTCATATGAGAAAAAATCCAATGTTTTTATATCAATACAGATTTCCAAGACTAATTTACCAGTATCTTCACGAGTTTAGAGGGAGTTATCTGTGCATTTTCATTTTTTTACCAACATTTGCCATCACAATCACAATAGCAGCACTGTAATATTTTCTTGGATCAATTAAAATGATGTATTGCCATCAAAACTTTCCTTCATTTACTATTAGATTTAAGGTACTCTTCGTAATTTTTTCAATAAATAAACTAGGCCGTGCAAAGGTTGAGAACTCAAACTACCAAAAACATAGAAAAAACATGATAAATCTCTGATAAATGTGACCTACCTGAAATACAACATCATGGATGGTATCACATTCATTGGCCTCTAGCAGAAGATTATTCATGTTTTCTCTCATCGTAGATGTTTCCACTATTGGCACGTCAAATAGAGCTTGTTTCGGATGCGTTTGAATCAACGCAAAGTTCCTTCCTTTAGCGTCGGATGTGATGCTGACGGCTCGGTGTACGTGTGGCAGCTTCGTTACACTTATCACCTGCACAAAGGAATAGATACGCTCATTACAAAATTACTGATTTCTAGTTTCAGCCCAGATAACTAATGGTACCCAATGCTACACTCTTCATTGTTTTTACTGTGCCACCCTTAATAATGAAGTTTGAATATTTATTTCGTAGTTAGTACATAGTTTCTTTTACAACCAAGTATATTATGTTATTAAATTTTTAAGACTCATGTCTTCTGACTAATTTCAGCACTAGTTTAAAAAAAAACGTTAATAACTGGGTTAAACTGCTGAAAACTTCTAACAAACAATTGTTTACACAACAACAAGTATATTACGTATTTTTTAATTATATTTTGTTATAATTTATGCTATACATGAGTAAATATTCAATATTGAAACAATTAGGCTAGGACAGTTGGTAAGATTTATAGACGTACACTGTATGGACGGAACGATCATGTTTTGCCTGCAGGTTATTTGTACCAAGACATTTCTAGGTTGGACCATCAGCCTGGCAAACAATCTTCCACAAACAAGCCATTCTCCAGACTTGAAAACCATTGCAGGGTTTTGGCTAAACACACTGCATGCTCTAAATCTAACCTCTAACCTGCTCTAACCTAATACCAGCCACTGAATTTGTAATTTAAATTAATTTTTCCTAAGTTGACACTAAAACCTAAACCATTAAATAAATGAGTAAATAAATATCAGTAATGAAATGGCCCCCAAAGATCTTCAATTGATTCATTCTGAGGAAAGTTCTTGAGCACACTCACATCTGTACATACTTTAATAGTCAATACTGAAGAGTTGCTACATTTACCTGGTATTACCCAATTAGGTAATCAGAAGCCATCTATTCTATGAGTGGGATATACATTTAATTTTGTAAGCATACTTTAAATTCCCAGCTTATCTCCATTTACTGTATTATACCACAGGTCAAGGGTCCCCATTGCAAGACCCCATCCCTACCAAAAAGCTGCATAGAGCACAGCTGAACAGTGAACTGGACTAGTATGTTTTACGTAGGCAGGTACCTCGAAGTCGCTTTTTTCTACAAGCAAATGATTTGTGGACGGCTTGGGCGATTGTTGTGGGGATACTTTCTGCTTCTTTCGGGCTTTTATCTCTCCGATGAATCCTTCGCCGTCTCGAGAAACCATGAATATCTGGTGTGGAGACATAGCAACGTCTCTTAGAAGTAGCAATCGGTTCATGGCAAAGTTGCATCTGTAAAATGGGAGAGGGGAAAAGCAAAGTAATTGGCGTGGCTAAATGGTATGTTTTAGGTAGCCAAGTATGAAGTAGGTGGCATAATATCCCTATATATTACGACCCTTTAACTAATAACTATATAACTATTTGGAATTTGCTAATACTGTGTAGCCGGCCAGCTGTGTTATTAATTACCATAGCATGCGGTATTAGAACTGGAACGTTCTTTTGTATAAACTTTTAATGCAACCTTGTTCTTTCCTTGCCTATGCAACAATAACGCCTAGTCGCATCCGTAGCTGACTACGTACAACAGACATATTCTAATAAAACGACATTCCTTGAGTTAGCCTAAAATACCAACCCAAATGCACCAGAGCACTCTCTGTGCCCACAGGTGAAAGCCCCAATTTTCATCCAACCTGTCCAACTAAGAACAGAAATTGCCCAATCTCCTGACAACCACAAGACAACCAGCACGCTTCTAATTTCCACGATCTAAACTCACCTGAAATCCTCAGCTCCTCAACTTGGTATTCATATTCACATTCAACATAAATTGTAAGTCTTCAAGTCTTTTTCCACAATCCATCAAAAATATTCAGTAAAGCTACAGTTCCTCATATCAGTGCAATTTCTACATTTTTTAATAACCCTGGCTTCTTAACTTTATAAGTATGTGGACTCAAAAACCCACCTCCTCTTAGTCCGATACCGACAACATCAAATCCAACAAAATCCAGGAATCCTCCCAATTGGTGGTAGCAACAAATATCGAATCATCCATAATAGTAGGAATGACACAGTGGACCTATGATAACCGGTTCCCAAAACAGCTTCCGAAGGCAAGAACAATATGACTACGATAATGACCAAGAGTATTACCATAGATTACTGTGATATGACTACTATTGATGACAAATCCGGTAAAAGACTAACTTTTTCATCTTTCTCGATGAAACTTTACGAGGTACTGTACGGATACTTGGTTTTGGAAAAGAATATATGTGCAACATACCACAGAAGAAAACAGTGAGGACAAGAGAAAATGTTCTCACATCGAAACGTCAACAAACAGCTATTCTCAGCGCTTACTGGTTTCTTTGGTGACAAGTTATGCATCACTTCTTTTCCAAAACCAAGTAGTCGAGCCCTTTGGAAAATCTAATCTAAGAGCTATCTAATACCTTTAGGGATCTTGCTCATTCCAGTTTGTAAGACTCATGCTAATTTTTTTCTCACCTGGTGAACTGCCCAGAGGCTTCCTCCCAAAGCAGCAGCCACCCAGTGGTAGTGAGAGCCAGCACCTTAAGCCTGTCTCCACTGCATTCCATCAGGATGTCCTTTTCCAGGTTTGGAGCCAGGTGGCCACCCACCACCACCAGCTTGGCTATGTTCGTCTGCCTTGAGGCGATTCTACGGCTTTGGTACTCGTGCAGTAGAAAGATCTGACCTTTGTCGGTCAGTGCAACAATAGCTCCGTCGCTGGACGCTACCTAGAAAATAGTTGATGATTTCTTCGAATTTTATAACATCAAGTAGCCAGAGCTGTGCAGTCGGTTGTGCGGGGGTATGCACCGCATACCCACTCAAATCGTCCACAATAAATTTTTCATTCGGAATTGAAAATTAAAATTCCTCGATGCTTTTAGAAAGTTTTTAGTTTATTGTATTTGGATAGATAATGTATGAACATTGGTGTGATCACGCGTACAAATTCTTCCTCGCTCTGTAGCCTGTAAGTATGCTTTTCTACTCTCACTCACTTTTCTGCTCTTGCTTCGAAGGATCATAGATAGTAATCCTACATCCTACATTGAAGAATATTACATAATATCACTTCAAAAATACCTGCCTAATCAAGAACTCAATGCCTGGTCCTCTGTCTTACATAGAAATTGCTCTACCAACTGAGCTAAGCAGGGTACGATATTTCGGAAGTGAATTTAATAATTATAAGTGGTAAATCTTGTTAGGAGAATTTGAGCCAAGATCCTACATTCCTCCATAAATTTCAGTGCCTATGGAATTTCAAACCGCTTACCAGGGATATTGAGCAGTCATTCCAGATGAGCGAGGAAACAATTTTGGGCTTGACTATTGTTTTCTCCTTCGATTGTGCATGGCCCAGCTGACCGGCGTGCAATCCGAACGTAAGAACTCCCTTCGATCCCCAAACAACGGAATGAAACCGCGACGCACACACTCCCAATACGTTGCCCACGCTTTTCACACAGCGCGTGGGCAACGACGTGGGAGATAGCAAGTGTACAGGAGGCGGGTTGATGCCTGTTTAGTATCAAGAAAATAAAGTGTTAATTATTGGTTCAGGGTTTTCTTCGGTTGTGCTCTGTTGATAAGATGTTTCTTCTCGCCGAAACGCTGTATGTTCAAATGTACAAATAACGAAATCGGGAACAGACCGTTACATATTAGCAGATTATTTTGGTTAATTTTGCCTTTTTAATAGCCTAGAAGGCAAAAAACAAACAAAATTTTCCATGTAAAAAGCCAAAATCTCAAAAATGTAACAAGTTTCTGAATTTTTTAACCAAATTTTAGGGGAGCAACAAGGTTTACAGACTCTTTGCCTCATCCCACAAACCTAGCTGGTGATACGAATTGAGTCCGCACGTGAACACATTGCCAGTCTCGGTCAGCAGCACGGTGTGGTCATTGCTGACGCTGGCCGCCACACAGAGTTCTGGCGTCAGGTTGGCCGTAGCGCCCAGCTTCATGGGGCACGGCGAAAGCGCGACCTGTTCAGTGCCGAGCCCCAAACGTCCGCCCTGCCCGTGGCCGCACGAGTACGCCTGGCCGTTGTGCGCCACGAACACGGAATGGAACTTGTGCATGGCGGCCTGACGAGGGAAAGACTGGGTGATAAGAAAGGTAGATATATATGTTATGTTCTTATTTAACCATCATTACGGAGAGAGAACGTGTTAGGTACTAGAGCAGAGAGCGTAAAAGCCGAACGTGACTCCCAGCAAAGAAGAAAAAAATTCCATGGAAAGAAGACATTCAAGATGAATGCATTATGATCTTTCAGTACCAACTTTAATCATAGAATAATCCTCCTACTCTACCACTCATCCCCTCATATTAAACAGCACTATACCTCAATATTTTTAATACCGATACTGGGTGACCGTGTGAGCTCTTAATCAGTAATATGTCCATATTAGGTTCACATATTCCAGTCAAGGAAAAAATTAATTTTACAGAAGTTGGTTTTTGCAAACATGTCATCAGTAAGAGAGGGCAATCAAAAGAAATTGGCTTCACGTAGTAAAGTATATCTGGATTTCTTTTCTTGGCTGTAATAGGGTCAAGACTGGAAAAAAGAAGCTGGTTAGAAGATGTTGCCGGTGTATGCTGTGGTTGAGGAATAATCCTTATGAAGAGACGAACTCTTTTATCTAA